>APFE031593462.1:16018-27034 GCA_000404065.3 Pinus taeda
AAAGGAGGTTTTGTCATTTGAATCATCCAAAAATTGTTCATTTATGTAATGTAAAGGAGGTTTCCCCCTCGAAGAGGCCGAATTCTAAGGCGTTGATCTATCTTTTCTATCTTTTCTTGAGCTAGTTTCATAACAAGTGATCAGTCATTCTATTCTCTAGTGCAGGGTTTGCTAAGAGAGATAGAATTAGTGATTGGAAGATGCAGCTGATTGGCATTTCAGTATAGAGAGATAGAGAGGCAGTGATAGTGTTGGGAGAGCAACGTAATAGCCAAGGAGAATGATACAGAGCAACCCATGGCTCATGCAGGGCCACAAAGAGGCAGTCGGGAGTTGTGCAAAGCCTCAGGGAGGCTAGCGTTGCTGACGCAGAGGGCCAGAGGGCTGACATAGGGATTCCCAGAGCTGACACAGACCCATCCAGAGTGACGCAGGGCCAACATGAGGCAGACAGGGGCTGACGCAATCCAGAGAGAGGTTGACGCTAGGGTTTCTGGGGCAGATTTGTGTTGAGTAGTTGTCGGAAGGATTATCTAGGGTTTCAGCCAGAAGATTTGTCAGAAACTGAGAGGTATTACTATCAAGGAAATTATCTGTTAGGTAGGCCAAAATCAACACCCAGATTGTACTCTAATATTGCTTAATAAGAAAACCCTCAGATAACTGCACTGGTTTTCGCACATTGGGTTTTTCTGGGGACATTAGTCCAAAAATAATGGTGTCATATGGTGTGTTTGTTTCTGCTTCTTTTAGTTGTTGATCTGTAATATGTTGAACATGCACTAGTGTTTATTTTTAATCTTTACATTGTAAATAACTTGTTAAAGAAATTAACAAGTAGGTAGGAATAAATCAGATAAAGTGCATGGAGGGTTTCTAAATAAGTAAACTTAGAAACTTCAACAGTTTCTTTACATATTATTAATACTTTTTCTAAATTCTCCAGTGCTTCATTGAAAGAATCCCCATAAACTGTGAAATCATCCATGTACACTTCCACACAATCGTGAATAAGATCAGAGAAAATTCTAAGGACTTCTCTTTGGAATGGTTGTGGAGCATTGTATAATCCAAAGGGAAGTACTCGGTAAGCGTAAGTTTCCCATGGACAAGTGAATGTGGTTTTATCTTGATCTTCAGGGGCTACCTGAATCTAGTTATATCCACTGAACCCATCCAAGAAAAAAAAAAATCATGCTAATGTGTCTAAGACTTAATTTATGAAAAGTAGTGGAAAGTGGTCTTTTAATGTTTCTTTATTCAATTCCCTGTAATCGATGCATACTCTGCATTTTCCATTTTTCTTTGGAACGATTACTAGGGGTGAAACCCACTGATTATCATATATCAGACAGATGAAATTTACATTTAACAACTTTTGCAATTCCTCCTTAACAATTTCTTTTAAATTTGGGTTCATTCTTCGTTGAGGTTGTCTAATTGGTCTTGCATTGTGTTCAATGTAGATATGATGTATGCAAGTTTTAGGATCAATCCCTCTCATATCAGTGTATTCCCATGCAAAAGCAGAAGAATGTTTCTGTAAAACTTCTACTAATTGATTCTTTTGTAATTCTTCCAAGTTTTCATTAACATTCAAGGTTTTACCTGGAAAGATTTCTATCAAAGAAATCCCAAATTTTTCCATGGAGAGCAATGATACCTGTTTAGATGAGAGATACTCATTTCAACTACGATCATAATGTGAGGAAGATTCATTATTTTCTAGTAGATTTAAAATTTGGTCTTCCTCTCTTACTTGTTCAGTAGTAAAAATAGGTTGTAAATCATCTTCATCATCTATCCATTCTTCATTCTCTATGTCTATTATTGTTCTTGCAGGAGGGTATAATGTAAATTTTTTTGTAGAATTTCCATTTGAGATAAAAATGTCACCTGATCTACAATCGATGAAAGCATCAGCTGTGGCTAACCAAGGTCTGCCTAGGATTAATGGATGTCCTCCTAAATTATTCTTTGGTGTTCGGACCATTAAATCAATAGGATATTCCCAAGAATCTAGGGATACACAAACATCTTCCACCGCACCATCAGGTTTAATCATAGACCTATCTGTTAATTGTAATAAGGTTGGTGTGTATTGAAGGTTAGGAAGCCTAAGTGTGTCCATAACTTTTTTACTCATTATGTTTATGGCTGCTCCTAGATCAATCAGTGTGTTTGGTATTTCGGTTCCATTGATGTGAATTTTTACAATGGGGCTTTCTAGATCTAAATATTTTTTAATTGTCATCTTCCCCATCATAATGTCTGCAAGTTTTCTCACTAATTGAATTCTTTTTATGTCTTTTATTTTTCTTCCTGATCTTTGGGTACTTAGTTCCTTAATTGTTTTCAAAAATATTGGTATTTCTTTTATGGCTTGCAATAAAGGAATCTTGATACAGACATTTCTCAATTCATCCATCATATTGTAATCAGGCAAGATAATTTATTCTTCTACTCCTTCATCAATTTTCAACCGTTCAGGGAAAGATGGTCTAATTGATACCAAGGGTTGTTCTATGATGGGAGTATTTATTGAACATTTTCTATTTGTTTATTCTCTTTTTGAGGGAGAGAGGTCTCTCCTTCTTCTAATTGGTTTTTGTGTTTTTGAAGATTTGGTCTTGTTTTCTGTGTGACAATAGGGGGTTTTCTTTGTAACACTCTTCCAAACCTTAATTGGACATTATTTAGATCTAGTGGAGTTATTACATAAGTTTGAGGATTCTACCCTTCCATGTTGTACACAGGTTGTTGTGGTATTTTATTATTAGGATTCGGAAGTGGTTGAGCGGGTAGTTGATTTGGTTTTTGTGGAAATGGTAGGGAGAGCTGTGGGTTTTGATTTTGAACTTGAATTTGTGGTAATTGATTAGCTTGGAGAATTTGATTAGATTGGGGTAGAAATTGTGGTGGAAGATAGGATGGTGAATATTGTTGATATTGAGAATAAGCCCCATAAGGATTTTTCCATCCTTGATTCCAAGATTGTGACTGTCGCTGAGCCCATGGCTGCCAAGTTGGATTCCAATTATTTTGTGAAGACTGAGCAAAATGTTGTGGTCTGAACCCGTGTGGTTGATTTGGTTGGGGGTTTTGCCATGGTCTCTTGGCTATAAAGTAAAGAGGGTTTACTTTTTCTAGCATTCCTTCATCATTAAATACAGCCTTGAGACTTGGTAAAGAAGGACATTCCTTCGTATCATGATTATCTGCACATATGACACAAGTTTCTATGGCTTTTGAATCTAAGGGACACTCTCTTAGAGCATGTTTCTTTCAACATTTAGGACAGAAAATAGATAATGCAACACTTTTAGAATTTTGCTTGTTTTGTATTTTAAAGGTGTCTATCTGCTCACTTAGACTCCCTAAAATATCTGTCTTAAAGGTATCAAGAAAAATTCATAATTCTTCCCTGCTGACTGTCCCAGTTGCAAATTTATTAATTCTTGATAAGAGAGGGTCTCTAGAACTCCTTCCAACTCGTGCTTTACCCCTTGAGATATGTACACATAAATCACAAATATCTACAAATGGTAGTTGATAAATATCTCCTTTCCCGGTTAGGTTAAGGAGATTGATCCATTCATCTTTAATAGCTTTGAGCATGAGGGCTTTTAAAGTTTCCTCATCCAAATTGTCCATTTTTTCTCTTTTAACATTGTAGACAAATCTTTCTACTAAATCTTCAAGATTTTCATCTTCTTTTGTGTCATTTTGAAGACTTCATCTTTAAAGTTGCTAGGCATACAATAATCTCTATATTTGTCTGAGAAATCCTCTTTCATTTGTCCCCGTGTTGTTATAGAATGCACTCCTAGAGTCATGAACCATTTTAATGCTAAGTCCTTTAATGTAGCAAGGAACAATTTTAGTTTTTGAGTATCATGCAAATAGTCATATGATCTGCATAATACCTCAAATTTGAAGAAAAATGTCTTTGGGTCTTCATTTCTTTTTCCATGGAAATTATGAAGAATTGTGGGTGATATATTTTTCATTGTGAGGGTTGTATCTTCACCAAAAATAGGAAACCCAAAAGGATTTTGGTTTCCTCTACCTCTACCTCTACCTCCTCCAATCCTATTTTCCTCACCATTGACATTGTGTACCTCTCCTTCCCCTTCTTCAACCATGATAGATTTCCTAGAACTAATATAAGGTTCTTCTAATTCTTCGGGTTCTTCTATCAATGGTTGTTCAAAATGAGTTTCTTGTTCCCCTTTTTCACTAGGAACTTCTATTTCTTCTCCCAAAATTTGTTCACAAGTGGAGGATAAAAAAATTACTCCTGTAGTTGGGGATGTAGGATTTTATTCAATTACAACTTCAGTAGATGAATTAGGTGAAGTTTTGGATTGGATTTTTTATCTTGAGACTTCAAGAAGTCTTTGTCGACCTCTAAATGGGATTCGAGTTTGAGTAGGTTGTGTGGAATCTCAAAATCGTGCTGAAGTGAGTGGATTTGTGGAAATTAGACTTCTTCCTCACCCTACAAATCTACCGCTAGAGTCTCCATCCCTATGCATATCATGTTTTGAATTAATGATTTTTTTTCTTAACTTCCATTTGTACTTCCTTGACAACGACACCAAAATCTTTGGCCAATTTAATGTCCTTAAATTGTCAATCATAAATTATCGACCAAGGCAGGTTTATTGATGAAGCATAGGAGCACTATATGTGCTAGAAGTTATTTGATGTCGTTATGTTCCTATTAGAGTCTAACTTTAGAATTAGTGTGGAGATGGTATTCTTGATTATATTAATATATTGATCTCTAAATTTGTTAGCTAGTCTTCTTAGGAATTATTCTCTATTGAATCAATATATGGATGATATGAGAGTGATTCTAGAATTTACTTGTGTTAGACTGTTTTGGATTGAATTTTTATGATGTAGCCAAATCTGATTTACTATGTGCACGAGAGATCTATTCTATCAAGTTGTAAATGAATAATGTCTAAATTTAGTTGTTAAGGAAAATACTCTCACTCTTTTACTTATTCAACTTCATCCAAACAAGACATTCTGAAAAGCAGTTATGCTATGAAATGAAACAGTTGAACTACACTAAATAGAAAGCAAATGAAAATGGTCACATTGTACCAAATAAAAAGCAAACAAAATGACAGAGCTAAGTTAGGTATAAAGCAAAGGAAATTGCTTATGCATACAAAGATTCAATGTTGAATTCATCATACTGCATTTCAACACACAAAACAGAGCATCTATGATTAAGTAATAAAAGAAATCTAAGTGCAATCAGTCGACAATCTCCAACCAATGCAACATATAGAAAACATAAAACCAAGTCTATTACTTGCAAACAAGTCTTAACAAACTATTCTCAAAAATTACATAAATTGGCGGGCACCCAAAACACAGAGCGGCCATAGTTTTTATAATACTTCTCGGCATAACACTATGAGAATTTCAAGCCTAAATATCTTTATTTTGATCAAACTATATCACTAAACAATTGATTTGCTATTCGGAAAAGCAAATCGATAAGATTTCATGAAAACTCGGACTCTGTCCCGACGATAATATTGCAGTTGACTTTGGGGTTGACCGTGTTATCATGCGACCTTCTTGATGAATTGGTTCGATGGGATTATTCTTTATCCATCCGTATCTTCCTTCGTTGAGCTGGAGCTTCTAATGCTTATGAACAATGGAGGCAGCTGCGGAAATCCGAATTCGCTGCAAAAACAGGCCAATTCCGTAGCAAAATGCATAGTTTAACAAAAAAATCAGGTATATAGACAAATATGAAGAAGAAGACATGTAAATGCTTACCTTTTAACATAACCTTGTGTCTATTGCATTATTTAGGTGATAAGTATAGGAAAAATGGAAGAAATAGAAGCAAAAAGGGTGTCAAGGTAAGACAGTCCTTGGACTCTACAGCTTGTTCAGGCAGAGGATGGAAGCGACCAGTGTCTATTGTGATAATCAGAGTTGCATAAAGATCTTTAGGAATCCAGTGTTTCATGACAGGTTAAAGCACATCAATATTCGGTGTCACTTCATCAGAGATTGTGTACATCGAGGAGCAGTCTAGCTACAATATATTCCCACAAAAGAGTAGGTTGCAAATATACTCACGAAAGCCCTAGGGAGAGCTAAGTTCGTCTATTTCAGAGAACATATGGGTATGGTGGAGAACTCATTTCAGCAGCAACGAAAGGCTATTGTGGATGTCGCAGATGTTGTAGTTGCAGCAACAACAAATTAGAGGGAGTTGCAATGCAGATGCAGTGTTGTCAACTGTATGGCAAGGTCAACAGCAGCACAGATGCAACATATATCAGAGTTGCACAGTGGTTCATGGGTAGTATGGTTAAACATCAGCAGCATGGCAGGAGATGAGATAGAGACAGGGTGTGCAGTAGCACTAGAACACATTCCTCGCTAAGAGGGAGTGTTAGTTTTTGTAGCATTAGAAGTGTTCTAGCCACGAAATTTTGTGGAAAGGCTAGAATACATGAAATCTCCAAAACCCGAAAGTAATTTCTAGAAACTCTGCCTAGAAGTGTCTCAATTAGATTATTAACCGATTTTTAAATATTTCCTAAGTCCAAACTTAGGGAATATGGTTAATTAATCAGTGTTAATTGAGATAAAGTGTGAATCATCTAGAAACTCACACAGATCGATTCATAAATGATTATAACCATTGATTAAGTTTTAATATTGATTGTTGGTGCTCCAACATTGAATTATAAAAGAAAGTTGATGTAGTGATGGAGATCATCCAGTGCAGATACTACGTTGCCCAGGCAGTTAAATTTTCTCAGTAGCAACATCTCAATAGAAAAGACAGAGTCAGAGGGTGAGTAGCAGTTGGAAGAGGACAGTAGTAGCATTCCAGGAGGAGGATTTCCAATTCCCGAAAGAGTCAAAGGGAGGAAGGTTGAAATCTTCAAAGGGTCAGCAAAGGATTTGCACAGAGGGTGACGCGGGGAGCTCAACACGGAGGCTAGGGAAGTTATTTCGGAGGCAGAAAATAGCTGTGGGGTGAGAAAAAAATCTCAATATTTTTGCCAGTGTTTTCCTCAAATTAGATTGCCAGCTCGGCATCTAAATCATTGAAACTTATAATTGTTGTTGAATATTAATAATAAAACCCTCATCTATTGCACCGGTTTTCCCAAGTTGGATTTTTCCAGGGAAAATCGTCCAAAAATAATTGTGTCGAAATTATTGTGTGTGCTAGAATTTCTCAGTTTCCAGTATCTTATTTTCTGCAATATTTTTATGGTGAAAATTGCAGTTGTGATTTTATTCGTTACTTGTCATTGAAACTTAGAATTGTTGTTGAATATTAATAATAAAACCCTCATCTATTGCACCGGTTTTCCCAAGTTGGCTTTTTCCATGGAAAATCGTCCAAAAATAATTGTGTCGAAATTATTGTGTGTGCTAGAATTTCTCAGTTTCCAGTATCTTATTTTCTGCAATATTTTTATGGTGAAATTGCAGTTGTGATTATTCGTTACTTGTCGTAGCAAATAAACTACATAATTAATTTTTGAGTTAGAAGAATAATTTCCAATAGTTGTAATAGTGAAAATTTCACAAGTTGTTTGAGCCTAGAGCCACCGTGCATCCTTTTATTTTTTCACCATTCCTCCAACTAATGCATAGAACCGTGAGCAGTAATGTAGCTCGTAGCCCTCTTCCTCCAAAATTTGTATTTGCATGTCACTTTATGAACTTGTTGGGGTTCTTCTGCTGGGTCAACGTGTCTGTGGGGACCGCCCGACACTAACACCATTGGTTGTCACTCTGTCCATTGAGCCTTCGTGTCATGGTCTGTTCAACGCAGCATCGTTGCCAAACTTAACTTTAACCATTATGTTAGGCTAAGCCATTATGGGCTTAACTGTCCTATGGGGTCCTCTCGACTCCTCTTCGATTGGTTGTGTCCTGCCAGGCAGGAAATGCCAACGTGTCCCGGCTCCTCTGTCTCTCGACGCTTTCGTTTAGTGCTCCTTTGATAAATCGTTGGGGTCCAACCAGTGGGATGACATCACTTATGCCACGTATTGACCTCTGAGTGGTGACACATGTCACCCGGAAAAGGGCCACTTGGGTACCCAAAAACACCATATTCGCATGCCACATATCCATGTTGATGTCAGCCTCTGACATCATCCTATGCATCGTCTGAGCCAACTGCATGTCGCCACCTATCCTCTTGGAGGAGAGAGAACAGGTCCATCAGATCTCTGTTTTGTGGAATTTTCCTTTGTATTTCGATTTTTGGCCTACCCGACCAACCTTTTTGAAACCATCAGTTCAAGCTTTCTCTCCTCCATACGACTCCTGAGTGAATTGTGTTTTCCAGAGGAGTGACTCTAGGGTAGACCCCAGTCATTGATCTATTCGATCAACTATGTCGGAAGACCACTTTTGTGACCATAAAGCTCATTTACAGGGAAGTCTTTCGTGCCATCGTTGCAACGTATCATGGTCGCTTAGACTTGGGCATCAACATAAATACCTCAAGGTAATGCCTCTGAGCATTCCGTGTTGAGTGGGCTCCACCCGCTCAGTCCCCATTGGGTAGTGCTCAATTGTCGTGTCCAAGTCTTCTCTGCCCAGACCTTCCCTTTGTGCACCAAAGGATATGCGCCTGGGTGAACCCTTCAGGCTGCCTCCACCGAGCCAGCCTATGTTGTGGGCTCTACCTTTGGCCTATGGGAAGGCTCTCCACTGCCACCTTTGCCCAGCTATTTAGAAATGTGGCTTACCATATTCCGCCAAGGTGAACCTTCTGGGGTATTACCTCTAGGCCAGCTGTACTACAAGCCTCCTCCTATCCAATCCAATTTCTCCCTGTTGTTGTTGTGGCTTCCACGCAAGCCCCAAGCTCTCGCTTAAAGGCTCCGCCATTCATCTCCACTACGTTTGACATTTTTCCATCTTTGGCTAAGCACCAAAGACTCTACCAAATTTATTTAACTCTGCTATGAGGGCCTTAGGGCCATAGAGCTTTGACCAGCTCTAACTTTCAATCGAGGAAGCCATTTTGGGACTTCCATGTACCGTTGGAAAGCTCTTTTAGAGCTCTATCCATTTGGGTGGCTTACACTGGCATCTGAAAATAAATGCTTCCCTAGAATTAGACCCAAAGCCTTTGCTCCTTTTCGCTGCTATTTTGTCATGCTGCTCCATCAGTCTACTCCCTGAGACCTTCTTTGACACCTGTGTTGCCTCTTGTCTGCAATGAACACTTGTTTCCATCACCCTGTTGCCATCAATAACAACATATTTCAACATACCCCACTTTAAGAGACAAGCGAACATCGCTTTCCTTCTTTTAATTATCATAACAAAAGGATATCTTTTACATATTCCATATTATAGTTTATTATAGTCTCTTGTATTTGATTTTTTGCAATTATATTTTCTATATACCTCATTTTGTTTAAGGAACATTACAATGTGTTGGGCCGTGAATATGACCACTTTGTAACACTTATTTCATCCATTTTTACTCTTCTCTATTATATCATTTGTTATAATTTATCATTTAAATCCATTTTATAAATGATTTATGCTCTTATGGATGAATATTATTTATCTTCCTTTATTTCTAATAAATTGATGATTATGAATGATTTTATCAATGATAGTTTTAATAAGTTGGTTATAACATTATTCACCATTTTTAGCCTCCAAAGTAATTTCCAGATTGAAGATTTGATTTTTAAAAGCGCCAACTCATAAATTCGCTGGAATAAGGAGTGACAGTTTTACGGTTGAGATTCTGAGCAAATGAAAAAGAATATGGAAAATCCGGAACATGGGTTTTGTCCATAACGGACCCAATTAACTTCAATTAAAGAGCAGTTTGCCCAAATTCGGCTTGTATTGAGAGAAACGCAGGGTTCTTTCAACACGATTTTCTCAGATTTGTTGTTGCGGTCGTCCTCCAAATCTCAGCTGCAAAGCCAAATTCGTCTTGCTCTTGTTTAGAGATGGATGGAAATATATCTTCTTGTTGATCAATTGGTTGGAAACAATCCAATTTTTTAATAATGATCATATTGTAATTATCACAGTTGTAACCACTCTCTGCTCTCTTTGTATTTAAATCAGAACAGAGATCAGAGAGGGGGAGGACTTTGGGGATGGATAGATGGAGAATTGAGGATTCAAAGTTGGAGATTCAAGAATGATGATGGATTATTCATGATAGGATAGAATAGGAGGAAAAGGAGATTATTGCATTACCATTGTAATTCTCACGCTTTTGATGTAGTAATGATTTCACAATTTGATGATTAATATATGATTTGGGAGTTGCTTCTCATTCTTCTCACCTGAAGTAGCCCAGTAGCGTCCGCTTGCGGCTAAGGGCCCAGCCACTGGTGGATTACGCTACTGCTGTGTATTATATCTTTCCAATTTCCGTCGTGTGATTGCTTGATTTAATTCTTATTTCTTTGAATCGTATTGCCTAACAATATCATGTTTTTGCAGCGAGCTGTTATAATATTTGATGAAATTGTTTTATTGCACAAGCTGAGATTGAATCGTGTGGCTGTTCTTTTCCATCATAACAGAGATTATTATCCTTCTCAACATATATTGTTATGCTGCTCATTTCAAATATAAAGCTTCACTGTTCTATTTCAATTATGGTTTCATTCCATTTGTTGTTCTATTTGATTGATATTCATTACAGATTGTTGTTCAATAGGATTGGTTATTCGATTCCTTTAATCCCAGTTTGTTGTCCATTTACTTTGCTGTTCATTTCTGTTGATTAATTGCAAGAGTTTGCTTTTAAAGAGTTTTCCTAGTTTACTTTCAATAGCAGCTTCAGTTCAATTTCGATTTTCTTTTAATTGCTTTAAAGCAGGACTGTCAACTGTAGAGAACATTGGTTATTGCTTCCTCGTTCCCAGATTGGTTGTCTTGTTCCAGTTTGATTTTAATTGCATCAATTTCTAGAGGAATGAGTTATTGCTACTGTATCCTCGATTGATG
>APFE031593463.1:0-29665 GCA_000404065.3 Pinus taeda
AAACCAAGTTGGATAGTAAATCTGAAAAGTGCATCTTTATTGGGTATAAGGATGGCGTAAAGGGTTATAAGCTTTGGAACCCAGTAACAAGGAAGGTTGTGTACAACCGAGATGTGGTGTTCAGAGAGGTGAAAGATGTTATTAAACATGAAGTCCAACCAAA
Source organism: Pinus taeda (assembly GCA_000404065.3). Taxonomy (NCBI): domain Eukaryota; kingdom Viridiplantae; phylum Streptophyta; class Pinopsida; order Pinales; family Pinaceae; genus Pinus; species Pinus taeda. The sequence continues at coordinate 164 of APFE031593463.1, forward strand.
GGAACCTGAGAAGATAGAGTTTGAGCTAAAGGAGTGTTTCCAAGAAAACCAGCGTCTTTTCGATCTACGAGTCCCACTAAGACGGGTAGCTATCTTAGAAACAAACAATCAAAGCACTTTGATATTTCCTTTATGTAGGATAGATAAGAGAGAAGAAAAGAAGGCTAACCTGGATCTTCCGCTTGACTCCTTGCTTGATTTCTCTCTCCCTTGATGGAACTTGCGACTCCTCTCCTACTTGTCCCACTTTAGAGAATACCTGTAGAGACAAAGTAATAAAACACCATCAAAGCATCTTGATCTATAATACCATAAACAATGAAGAATCACAAATACATTGACCATACAATTGCATTCACAAATAACAAGATTCACAAATACACGATTATATGCAGGAAAACTCAAAGAACTTTATTAATAGTAGAAGAGAGAATTACAACCCAACTGTCTAAACCAACATCATCCTCCCAGCATCAAATCCCTCTTCACCTCATGAAAAGCAATATCACCCAACAATACAATGTCTCTTCTCAAAGAGAAACCAACAACACTTCTTTACAAATTACAAAATTCCGGCCTCTAGATCTCTCAAATGAGGGATCTATTTGTAGATATTTGTAGAGGTGTGAGTCAGCTCTAGGTTTCTGATTAGTGTCATTCCACTGATAGTTCTTGGTTCCACTTGGAGATTTCATTGATCTCTTACTCATTCCTGGGTGAATTCAGAGAGGCAAGTGTCATATGAGAAGTTTCTAGAAGATTCTCTAGGTTTCCACTTAGCAAACTCTCTCTGCCATTTGTCTACTCTCACTAATCGCACCCTACAAAAGGCTCTTTTAGTATGCATCACACCTAGCTAGTGTAGCAGCCAGTATGCATCACACCTTGACCATGGAGCAGTCAGTATGGTCTAGTTTTGGCCAGTTCTGAGTGGTTTTTCATTTGGAACTTCTGGGAAATGATGTAATCAGTTGACCATGATTCTTTAGGGTATGAAACAACACTTCTAGGGATTAAAGATCCCTTGGTTTATCGACATATGATTGGGGTTGAAGTGCCCAAATATGTCTATAACAGTTGCCCCCTAAAGCATGAGGTTGTAAATATTCTGATGTCGAGTGAAATCCTTTATCACGAGGATCCGAGGTATTCGAACTGGAAGGTGACCTGTATAAAATACAATACAATATATCATCATCATATTATTTTCATGATCTAGCTGAGACAGGCATTCCCATACTCAGCTTTATAAATTCATTTTCATGTACATAGGACAGATAATCATCTACTGTTGTAGACTGGTGATTCTTTGTAGAGTCATCATCCCTTAGCTTGGATGATCATCTATGCAGCTTCTGTGTACATTTGATGTCTTTATATTCCTGAATATATTGTAGCCTAGATGGATGAAGCTAGATTTAGGGTCTTCAAACTTGTTCAATATTCACTCGATGTACAAGTCGATCCATGTGAAAAGATGTTCTGAAGTCGAACATGGAAAGACATCGCCTAATTACCAACCAATGATGTAAGTTGTTGATAGGTGCGAGAGGAATCACTGATAATGATAATGACCCTCAAGGCACTACAGTACAATTTACGTGGTGTGAATATATGATCTGATGTTGAACACCACGCAAAATATTTCGGTCGAAGACCATTAATGTAAACCTATTGCCAGAAATGAGAAACTTGCCATTGAGGCATGCAAGCTTCAATGTATTGAAAGGGTTGTTCCTAAGTCAACTTCTTGGATAATGAACTGATGTCGACAAGAAGTGACCCGTTGTAGGAGGGCCTTAATGCATCCCACATCTACAACACGAAATGAAGAAAATGATTTTCTGGAGGTGAAAACGATCTGATGATACAAGGTTCAGAAATGGCAGTCATGAAAAACGGAGAGTGAAGGTATTGCAGTGGATGAGGCGTTAGCTAGGTGGTGAATTATTTGAATGACTTCTCTTGAACATGTTGGCAACACTGAGATGGATTGGTAACGTTAACTCCAAAATATGAATGGTGTGGAGGACCAATGGTGATATGACCGGTGAACGGAATATCCCAACCCAACTCAATCATGGTGATGGAGTGAAAGTGTCATGTTCAAGAGCGACCTACTACCAATGAAGTTCTTCAAGTTTTCTTCCCTTTTTTCCTCAGTCATTGTTGACTAGTACCTCTTTATTTTTGTCAAGCTTGAGGAGGATAACATATGCTTGTTCTATAATTTTCCCTTCGGGCAAACTTGTTGCTACGTTTGGCGAGTTTAGCGATAGTGAAACTCACTCTTGTCTGGATGGACAAGTTTGTCACTATTATTTTAACGAGTTTAATGACAAGGATAACTCGGTCCTTTTCATCTTTAGAAAGTTTGAAAAGGGAAAAAAAGGAAACTCCAACAGTCCTTTTTCGTAGCATAATCCCTTGGGTCCGAAAAAGTATAAAATAATACTAAAGGGATGAATTTTTGATCGCTTTAGCAAGCCGAAAAAGACAAGCACTCGATCTTTTTGTGGAATGATCCTTCAAGTCCAAAAATATTAAAATGTAGAGGAGGGATGGCGCTTCCCTTTAATTTAATGAGCTGGAAAGGCCAGTAGCTCGACAATCTTTTCATATTTAACAACTCTAAAAAGAGCTTAAAAGAGACTCATTTTTTGAGGAATGAGTGATGTTTCCAGGTAGCAACTGGTTCCAGGTAAGTTTGGAACTTCTCAAACTTGGCAATGTAAAGAGGGTGGCTAATAGAATCACTCATCGTAGCTGTTCCTCAAAAGGGTAAACAATCAAGTGGAAGCGTATGATCGGCCAAAAGAATGGAGGTGACAGTAAGAACACAACCAAGGCTTGAAAGGCTAATAGCAATGCAATCACAGAGGTCATTTACTGAAGGTGGTTTTATTTTTTAATGAGATTGAACCTTGCGTTAGCATATGCTTAGTGGCAGGTTTATTTTTTAACGAGCTTGAACCTTGTGGAAACATTGCTCATGATAATAGTCAAAGATGTTCAATTTACCATTAACACGCTAGATTCTTTTGACGGTCATATAACTTGTTCAATTGCTCCATCAAATTGATTATAAATACATATACATGCTTGAAAAATGAGTTAAAAACCAAAATTTTACTTGAAGTACGTGAATAGTAACATAAAAAGTAGTTTTACCTCTCATTTTTACCATTTCATTCAACTTTGGGATTTTTTGAGCTCTGGAGGTGTTTTCCCCCTCAAATTTCATCAACTGATTTCAGGAGATCCGATGCACTATTCTCTACACTGTCAAGACCAAGTAGGATCCAACCCTGAGCTCTTCAATTGCATTCCATCCTTTTCTGATTTTGAGCAAGTTTTCCTTTCTTTTGGGCCCCAGGGGTTTGAAGAATTCGTTCTCCCTCCATCGCACCTGGCATACATCAAAAAGTGTGATGCATACTGAGTTGGACATTGGCCAATCAGTATGCATCTCACCTTGTGCATAGGCAGGGTGCGATGGGCGCAAAAGGGAAAGTTTGTTTAGTGATTTTTCATGAAATTTTTGCTTGTTTTTGCTCAAATCAGGATCTTAATTCATCTTTTTTTTTGTGTTTCAAAGATTCATTGGATCAAGATGGTAGTTACATGGTGTGAATGTGAGAATGAAGAATAGGACATGATTTCCTTACATGATCCGAGTATGGTTAATGCATTGTGAAACTGTGGCTTGCTAAAATTCTTCTGCATATCCAGCATGATGCAACAAATCAATTTGTTGCAATATTTTCTTGATGCATGGGATCCAATCAACCAGGTATTCTAGATTGGAGGTAAATCCATTCCTTTGACAGTGAGGATATCTACATTTTGACTGGGTTATCGAGGCGTGGTGCCCCTCTCTCACTATCAAGATTCACCCGTGGGGGTGAATCTGTGAGGGATTATATTCGCCAGTTTTTTAGAGATGGATCTCAGCCCAGCAGGGATGGAAAGATCAATATCTGAGATGTCACTGATCAATCCTTGAGGACCATTTTATTTACCTTTTCTAGATTGGCTGGTAGCGCGACTCTTCATTTGGCCAACAGATCTTATATGCAGTACGCCCTGGAATGCCTAGAACCAAAGGTATTCAACTGGTGTGGGGCAGTACTTTTGGTCATAAAAGAATAGCTCTCCAAGGTAAAGAATGGAAGATCCAAGAACTTCGGTTATGGTTCCATTCTAACTACTTTCGCCTTGGAGAGGATTCCACTGATGCAGCCACAGTACATTTCACTAGGATTTCCAGCACCGAGGGAACCACGGATGTAGAGATGGGTTGACCTCATGGCCAGACATGCTGGCCAATCACAGATTTCATTGTCTGATGCCTTCTTTGAGTGGTTCGACCATTAGGAGAGGGTCTTCGCAGAGTATCCATATGTTGGGATGGATTTCCGAGGTAACCCAGATTTGGTGTTACCAGCTGGTGAGCAGTGGAGTGTTATGGGTAAAATGATCTAACCATATCTTTGTTTATCGGTTTTATAATGTTCTTGTGTTTTAAATGTTGCCAAGACTAATCAAACTCATATATTTGTGTAGATGTTGGGCCAGTGTCACTAGCAGCATGCCCTAGGGAAGCAGTTGACGTTCCAGCAAGAGAGGTTGTAGGGAGGGCTATCCTTCACGATCTGGACATAGCAAAGACCCTGGCATTTTTGCAGGATTAGATCGAGGGTCTCACTCTTGGTATTCAGGTTGTGAGGATCGACGAGTTACCTCTGAGGTTATAGCGCCATACTACTGGCGTGCTGAGTCGATTGACTAGGCTCTTACGTATGATCGCACAGGCGGTGACTTGCTATCACCAGCACCATTAGTCTAGGGTGCTTATCTACATTTTTGAGTTTTTGGGTCATATGACCGATTTTTTCTTGGACACAAAAAAAATTGTAAAAAATATAAACAGTTATATATTTTTTATTTTCAAAGTTTTATCTTAGTTAAGTTATGTGATCTTGATGCAAATGTTAATGTGAAATGATTTTTCTTTATAAATGTTGCAAATGTCTGTCTAACACATAATTTGCTAATGAATCAGTTAATTTGTTTAGGTTTCTGGAAACATGTTGGTATTGAATAGAATCAAACTAGCTTTCCAAAATTCTAACCCTTAGGAACATATGATAGATAGCTGGATTCCGAACAGAATAGACGCAAGTAAGTTGTAGGATGACGAGTTGCGAATCTAGCTTGACAACAAGTCGGCATATGCCATGTGCTATGGCATCAGAGAGAAGCTCCATCAACGCGTTGTACTCAGTGATGTTGTTCGTTGATCAACCAATACATATCCCTCTGAAACTCAATAACTCGCCACTTGGATCAAAAATGGCCCAGGCTGCAGAAGATAGGTTTCGCGTACTACAAATAGCTCTGTCGGCATATCCAACAAATGATTCCAATGGATCCAACATCTGCAACAAATGCAAAGTGGATTACCTAACCAAAGTGATAACTCTTGACGAAAAAAAAAATGTAACAAAAGCATATCTATAAAGAGATTACTACACTTAATCAAGCATAGTAATGCTTAAGATACAACCTATTTCAGGGTTGCGACAGTGGAATCCCATCATAATCTACTAGCTCATAGGCTCCTTTTGCTAATACTCTTTTAACAATGTAGGGGCCCATCCACAATGGTTTGAACTTACCTGCTCCCTATTTATCTGAGTCTTGATCGTATAGCAAGACCAGGTCACCTTCTGAGAAGACAAGGGGTTTGACATTTTTGTCAAATTGCACCTTGACACGTTTCTTATGAGCTTTGTTAGCCAATGTGGCATCACGACAGGTTTCATCCAATTGGATTAGTTCCAAGAAACAAGCCTCTTCCTTCGAAGTTTCAGGAAGTAGATCAATTGCAAGCTTGAGAGATGAAATTTCACATTGAATTGGTAAGACTGCTTCCAGGCCATACACCAACTGAAAGGGTGGAAATCCAGTTGCATTTCTTACTGATGTCCTATATGCCCACAGAGCTGAGTACAGGATTAAGTGCCAATTCCGTTTTTGGACTCCAAACATCCTTTGCAACATGCACTTCACGACTTTGTTGATGGCCTCAACTTGTCCATTAGCTTGCGGATAATATGGAGTAGAACTATCATGGGACAATCTTAATTTGGCAGCCAATTCAACCATCATGTGATTGCGAAAATGTGATCCATGATCTGTGACTATAGCTTGTGGAACACCAAATCTAGAGACTACATGATTGAAAAAGAAAAGAGCAGTCGTTTCGCCACTGTTGTTTAATGTAGGCATCACCTCGGCCCATTTTGTAAAATAGTCAACTGCGGCTATGATATACCCATGCCCCCTGGCCAAGGTGGGGTTACATGTCATGAAATCTATGCCCCATTTGGCGAATATCCCAACAACAACTACTGGATGCAGTGGTGCAAGTGGTAGTCTATTTTTGCAATCGAAAATCTGACAAGCATGGCAACTTCTAACTACGATTATACAATCTTCGAATATAGTAGGCTAGAAGTAACCAGCTCGTAAGATCGTTTGTGTTGTAGCGTAAAAAGATTGATGCCCCCCACACGCACTTGAATGACAATCATTCAGGACTTTTTCAGCCTCCTCATGTGTGAGGCACTTTAGCAGAACTATATCGACACCACAACAGTAAAGTGTATCACCGACGATCATCTAGTCTTTGGCTTAGTATCGAGTACGTCACTATTCAGAGCAAGAGGTGTTAGGCCTAAATGTTTGGGTTTGGAGATAGATCAGTATATCTCCATACCATGGATCGCTTGATGATATCAGAAACAGAGTTTCATCCACGATTGATGCTTTAGATGTTGAATCGTTGGACGGCGATGGGAGGTCGCATAGTAACTCCGTGAAAACTAGAGATTTCTTTGATTTGGATTTGGTGAATTCCAGATCAAACTCTTACAAAATGGTTATCCATTTTGAATATTTACCCCCTAGTAATTGACGTGACAGAATGTAGGTCATAGGGTTGCAATCTGACAGAATGGTAGTTTTGCGAAAGAGGATATAGTGTCAAAATATATGTACTGCTTGAACAGCTTCTAGAGCCATCTTTTCAACATAGGAGTACTTGCTTTCTATATCATTTAAGTTTCAGCTTAAATAATAAACCGATGTTCAATTCCTTCGTCTTCTTGGACTAAAACTATGGTGATGGTTGTATATGTTTTGGGGAGATACAGGTTAAACTCTTTTTGATAGTCAGAAGAATACATTAATGATGCTTTTATTAGGGAATCCTTTAAAGCATCAAAGGAAGCTTGTGCAACCTGATCCCAGTTGAAGGGCACTTCTTTTTTCAAAAGACGTGTATAACCTTTAGCAAGTTCGGCGTAATTTGGAATGAACCTTCTTAGAAAGTTTTCTTTCCCTTGGAGTTTTTGAATCTGAAGCAAATTTGAAGGTGGAGGCATGTTGATTATTGCTTGAACCTTACATGGGTCGAGTCAAATTCCATCCTTAGAAACTACGAAACCAAGTAACCGACTAGAACTAACACGAAACGCACACGTGTGCGGATTGAGTCGTATCTTGTAATGTCGGTAACATAGAAATATAGCTCTCAAATGCTGTGGATGATCAGTCTGCTTTCGCGAATGAGCCGGTACATCATCGAGATATGGTTGAACGATGTGCTTGATGTCATGGAAGGCATAGTTCATTGCCCTCTGAAAATTTTTGCCCCTGCATTCTTCAAACCGAAAGGCAGTTTACAGTATGCGAATGTGCCCCATGGACATATAAATGCAGTCTTTGACTGGTCCTGTGGATTGATATTGATTTGATTGTATCCGGAAAATCCATCCATGAATGAAAAGAGTTCGTATCTGGCACATTCATCAATTATTTGGTCGATGAAGGGTGTAGGGTAGTTGTCCTTTTGACAAGCTTAATTTACATCCCTATAATCGACGCACACTCTAATTGTTCCTTGCTTTTTCATCACAGGAACAACATTCAATACCCAATCAACTAGAGGAACAGGATAAATGAAACTAGCATGTAAAAGTTTTTCAACTTCTACCTTAATGACAGCGGCTTTCTTCGGGTGAATCGGTCGAAGCCATTGTCGTACAGGTTTGACATATGGATACATCCTGATTTCATGTTCAACAATGCTAGATTCAATGCTTAGCATTTATTCATATGACCATGCAAAGACATCTCTAAATTCGTGAAAGAGAGAGCAGTATATTTCTAGTTCTGAAGGAGAACAAGATTTGCCAACATGAATATTCTCTACAACATTAGGTTTGGTTGAGATATTTATGGCGATAGTCTCTTTAATATTAGACAGATTTCGCTCGAAATCCACCGTATTTATAGTATTTGATAGAAAATCAAAACCTGAAGGATGATTAAGGTCACCAGAATAATTTTCGTCGTTATCTTAAAGATGGGAATGATGGTGGTAATCTTCCCATGGTGCCTCTCCTATCATCATTAACTGACTGATTCCTTCGTCTGTAGAATGTATAAGAGACCAAGGATCTGAAGAGGTGCCATGTTTTAGAGACCTATCTATCCAAAAACTAGATGAATGTTGAATTGGGTTTGCCACCCAGGCCCAAAAAATTGATTAATACAAAATTTCTATGGGGCTTGGGGGCAACACCTAGCGATGATCCATACTAACAAAATGTTTAGAAATCCTCTTAATCTTTGATGATGTAGAAGATACCATATTATAGGCTTCCACGGTGGCCACTTCTGCCAGATTACTCGGAGGCAGGAGGGCAAATGTACCCATTAAGGTGAGGTATTTTAGGAAACCTACTCTGACATTTTGAAGCAATTGAGAGCTTCCATGGATCACTGGAATGCTTCTCGTAGCTTGTGAACTGTTGGGGAAAAAGGTTGGTCAACAATTGTAATTCCGCCTTGGAAGGGAAATGCAATCTTTCTAAAATATGTTGACACAACAGCAGCCATAGCATAAATCTAGGGCCTTCCCAGTAGGATATTGTAATCAAGGTTTCCATCGATGACCTCGACTTCGATTTCTACTGTCTTGTCCCCCAGTTCAACTTGAAAGTTACTTAATATCACATATGGCATGTATGTTCTTCCATCGAATGCTTTTAATGTCGTTGATGATTGTGACAAGGGTGGTGAGCCTAAACTTTTCCAGCAACTCATTGACATAATACAGGTAGATGCCCCCTCATCAATGATTGTTTAATGAATAGTTTTGTTGAGGGATTTTACCTGTATAAGGAAAGATAGTTGGGTCGATAACTGAGGTTCATATCCTTTTTGGTTAAAGGCCACAATATTGGAATCCGTTGGGTCAATCCCACCTATTGCTGATAATAAAGCTTGCTTTTGGGAGGGGAAATTCTACAGTACTTCAAGTGTCGAAATAGCAGATGTTGATTGAGCCAGATCCTCTACTATATTATAATTCTATGATGCTTAAGCACGAGGATTAAATGTCGATTTATGTACTACTCCCTTTGGCGGCTTTATAGTTAGTTTAGGAATGATGGGTGGCACAACTTCTGACGAAGTTGTTGTCGAACTACTGGGTTGATCTGTAGCCTTGTTGTTCGACATCTGTGGATTCCCATAATCTTTATTCCTCGTTGATATCAAAGCATCATTTTTCTATTTTGAGACAGATAACATAAGCACTTGGGATGGGGAAACATGATCGATAGCAACCACATTATTTTTTGGGTTTGGAAACGGATCAGTCAACACTGCTGAGGTATTTGAAGTCTTTAAAAATTTCTTAACCTCAGCTCGATGTGGATGATATTTCATCCAATGTTCTTCATTACATATGAAACATGGTTGACCTGGTTTCTTTCGCCCAGTAGGGTTTTAAGAAGATTTTTCAGGAGTTGAATCTTCCTGTTTCTTCTTTTTGTTTTCCCCTTTCTTCTTGCCCCCTGGTTGCTTTGGTTCTTTGCCCTTTTCGGATGACATGGCATTAACCTTCGAGGCAGGAAGTTTGTCATTTGCTTTTTTACTAGAAACTACAATGGCTTTACCAGTTTGAGCCTTTGCGGTTTGCGTACTTGAGGTACCAATCACGCCATCACTGGCATGAGAGTCCCTTTTTGATTTAGGAGGGGGGGGAATGGAAAATTCTGGTCTAGGAGCGTTACGGATTTTGTCATAGAGCGTGCCAGATTGAGTATAGATCAAGTCCAAATATTGTGCATGAGCAATGACTTGCTTTTCAGTGACAACTCCTCCTTTTGCCACATCTTCAGTAATAGAAGGTAACAGTGACTTCATAAACCACTCAGCTAGAAGCTAATCAGGAACATACATCTTTACCATTCGACAACGACATCGCCACTCATGAATATGATCAGGTACGAGTGGATGTTGTCTGTTTAAAATTGATAAGGAGTTATGTTCCCATTTCGTACCTTATGGGTAATTGAAAGTGGGTTAAAAAGGTAGTGGCAAGGGTGCTGAAGTTATAAAATGAAGCTCTAGGTAATTAAATGTACCATTTCTCTTCTAGACCAGTTAGCGTTCGCTGAAAAAGGCGAAGCCTAAACAAATCATCATTGAGGGTGTTGGATGAACACCACAAATGAAAGGTCATTATGTGATTCGATGGATCTTCACCCGGATTTCCATTGAATTTAGGAATATTTAAGGGAAGTTTATGAGGAATCATTGGCCACCAAGGGGCATAAGCAATTGGATCATTTGTTAACTGGTTCAAATATGGTAATTCTATAGTTGCTAAAAAGGGAAATTGTTGATTGAGGTTTAGCAAAGCATACCTAGGATAAGATGGGATCGCCTGAGCAATAGGTCTTTGCATACCAGCATAATGTATCTGATGTTGATAACTTTGATAAGGTTGATGGACACAACTAGTATAGAATGGTTGTTGATAACCATTTTGAAAATGTGGTTGTCCATTACCTATGGAGCCTTCTTACTGAGGTCCTCAATAAGCTTGCTGGAATTGTGGTTGTTGATATTGTACTAGCCATGGTTGTTGGACCATTTTCTGTTGCCCAATACTGGATGATTGACCAAGATGTGAAGTGATAACACTCGTTTGAGCCTGATTCATTCTAGTTAAGGAAGCAATAATCTGAGATTGTGATTGAGCCATAGAGACAAGAGGTTGTTGTACTGCACCCTGGGAGATTTGAGGTTGACATACAATAGGTTGTACTTGTACTTATGACACAGTCACAATAGTAGGTGTAGTGGTAATATTCGACACAGGTTTGGCTGGTTGCATTGAATATACAACCCTTGGTTGTTGAGACAGTATTGGTATCCAACCACCGGATGTAATTCTAGTTTCACTTGAATTTTGTTGTGAGCTCTCATACGGTTGTTCTCCAGGACAGAACAATGAAAAAGCATACTACCCCCATATGGTGGAAATCCAGTGCTCAAAGGATAGATGGGTCTTTGAAGACTGGGCTGCCCAAATTGAAACCGGTATGCAGGTTCAATTTGTTGAGCATCAACATAAGAAATGCCAGATAGGATCCTGGAGGAACTAATAGGAACAGACCATGTCGTCAAAACAGTCCCTGGGTGGACTCCATATTGTGATTGATAACTAGTTGGGATAGATGGTATACTAGCAAACATCGTAGGAGTGGTAGCAGGAAGTTATGCTGTGGCTATATCAGATGACACAGTCCTAGATGTTGACGGTTGTTCAGTTATATTTAGTCTATCCAAAATATTTCCTAGCGATTCGACAAGAACTTGCGATGAAGGATGATTAAAATAACTAACTTCAAGAATAGAAGGATATAAGTGGATCCTAGTTCCAAAATGAAATGGAGTACTGGATCAAAGATCCTCTACAACCTCTTCTATAGCAATTAGTCTAGGTGGAAGAGGTAGACTGTTAGGTCTGTAAAATATTTCTGGAGCGGAAGAAGGTATAGCTTCTGCAGTGACAGATACTGGAGGGGTGACACCTTTTGAATTCTGCAATTCAGCTTCCATATGTTCAGTTAAGTGAACTTCAGTTTCTAGATCAGCCCTAGATGGAGCTGTTTCAGGTATAGAAGTGTCTACAGTTATACTAGGATCAGTTCTAATGTCCTCTTGTAACTGCGGAACTTCTTCTGTAAAGGTAGATGTACCAGAAATGATCGGAGTAACTGTAGTCTTTGATGATGTTGAAACACAAGTTTCAAATAAACCAAGAGAGGTGGACTTAGTTAAACGAGACTATTTTTCCCGGAATGGTTTCGTTTGTGGAGTCAAAGATGGTTGACTCGCTAGTCTCTGCAAACAACGGGGTTTTGATTGACTTTCTTCCACGATTGCGGATTACTTGATCAACTCAAAATTAAAAAGGGGAAAATTTTATTCCAAATTAAATAAAGTTTAATGACGCTTTGACACAACTTTTCTTTTTCAATTTTTAAGGGTCAAGAAAAACTTAAAGATGACTCTAGTCACCTTCAATTTTTAATGAGCCTGAAGTGACAAGTGCTCAGATGGACCTTTTCTTTTAAGGAGTCGAAAAGGAACGAAAGTGACTACTCTAGAAATCTAGACAGAGGGATTACCAAACCAATCACAAAACTGCAAAATACACCTTGGTGGTAAATTAAAGAGAAATTACCAAGGACTTATGTACGACAATCAATCTTCCTGAATGCTGTGTTCAATGCATTGCGATCGATAGGGTGGCAAACACGGCTTCCTATGGATAAAGGATATCAACCTATTGTGGTCTCCCAATATATACTTGACGGTACGGGGAGCACAAGTTTGCACTAGCACTTGTCATATCAAAGAGGAGGAATCACCCAACCTTCGATGAAAACGATAGTTACCAGGTTTTACGACGCAGGAATACGTCTCTAGCCTAGACCTCTAGATGTCTTACATTAGGTTCCAAAGCGTTTTTATGTTCATTGAGATTTATTATAGAGTTGATCTTGCTTAGAAGTTTGTCTTTCAAGGTTCACTGCGTGATGTAGATGTAAAATTCCTAAATATGCAATCTAAAATGATAAACAACTGTTTATTTTAGCAACGAAAATCCTAGCTACTAAGGAAAGAAGATAATGATTCTTTCAACAGAGAGCATAAAGCACACACTAAATGCACTTTTCCTAAATCATTTTCACACATAGTCTAAATGCAAATGCAGATGCATGTATTTGTTTTTCATTTCCTTAATGTGAGAATTCCAAAAAGGAAAACTAAGTACATATCTCAACTATTTTCTTCAAAGCGACACTTCGACAATTTCTTTTCAAAATGAAAGGAAGACTAAAACGACGTTTTTCGATTTCGAATAGAAAACTGCTTTCGACACTTTAAATATTAACAATTCAAGTCAAATACAATGGAAAAAGTAAAATCGACTATTTAGAAGAGGAAGACTTTACGACACTCTTGTTTTTGACTCAAAATGATAGTTACGACACTTCCTTGCATAAAAAGAGATAGTTCAATTAAGCTACTTTTGACAAAGAAGGACCGTAAATGATAGACAAATACATAAAAACATTTAAAAATCCCTATCAATAGAGGCTGAATAATGTAAAGGAAAGAGGTTTCAGCAATGAGATATTGATCATGAGCAGCAAAACTACTGAATAGAGCTAAAAAAAACGAGGAAAAAACCAAATTTCAAAGAGAGAAACAGCATCACTCAGTAATCGCACCTGTCCTTAAGGGAAACAAGGATGCATCTCACCTGCAACACACGAGAGGTGCGATGCATACAGGCTGCTAGTTATAGATAGTGCAATGGGCCAGGGAACGAAACTGAGTTTGGTTTTTCCTCAAAATTTGTAGCTAAGTTCAGTGATTTAGGCTGATCTATGATAGACAGTAAAAACAAAGTATAGGGGTATAATATTTAGAGATTATTGAGCTACCACAATGGAGTTCAGGATGCTTGTAAGTTAGATGTTTAGTTTATAAACCAACCCAGAGATTGACTGAAGCAACATTCATCTACTTTGCAGTTGCATAGAAAAAGTAGTTTGAAGGCTAGCTGGCTAACTTTAGGCTCCGTCTATAGTTTATAAAGCAAACAACAATTAACAAACAAACAAACTATTCGCTCCCCAGCGAAGTCGCCATTTTGTTTCCAATAAAACTAGTGTCTTTTCGATATGCTCGTCCCACTAATATGGGTAGCTATCTTAGAAACAAACAATCAAATCACTTCGAGATTTCCTTATGTATGATAGATAAGAGAGAAGAAAAGAAGGCCAACCTGGATCTTCCGCTTGATTCTTTACTTGATTTCTCTCTCCCTTGATGGAACTTGCAACTCCTCTCCTACTTGTCCCGTGTTAGAGAATACCTGTAGATACAAAGTAACAAAACAACATCAAAGCATCTTGATCTATAATACCATAAACAATGCAGAATCAGAAATACATTGACCATACAATTTCATTCACAAATAACAAGATTCACAAATACACGATTATATGGAGGAAAACTCAAAGAACTTTATTAATAGTAGAAGAGAGGATTACAACCCAGTTTTCTGACCCAGAATCATCCTCCCAGCATCAAATCCCTCTTCACTTCTTGAAAAGCAAGATCACCCAGCAATACAATGTCTCTTATCAAAGAGAAAACAGCAACACTTCTTTACAAATTACAAAATTCCAGCCTCTAGATCTCTCAGATGAGGGATTCATTTATAGATATTTGTAGAGGTGTGAGTCAGCTCTGGGTTTTTGATTGGTGTCATTCCACTGATAGTTCTTAGTTCCACTTGGAGATTTCATTGATATCTTACTCATTCTTGGGCGAATTCAGAGAGGCAAGTGTCATATGAGAAGTTTCTAGAAGTTATCTGGGTTTCCACTTAGCAAACTGTCTCTGCCATTTGTCTACTCTCACTCATCACACCCTACAAAAGGCTCTTTTAGTATGCATCGCACCTGGCTAATGTAGCAGCCAGTATGCATAGCACCTTGACCATGGAGCAGTCAATATGGTCCAGTTTTGGCCAATTTTGAGTGGTTTTTCAGGTGGAACTTCTGGGAAATGATGTAATCAGTTGACCATGATTATTTAGGGTATGAAACAACACTTTTAGGGGTTAAAGAGCCCTTGGTTTATCAACATATATGATTGGGGTTGAAGTGCCAAAATATGTCTATAACAAGGAGGAAGACTCGGACTCTACAGCAGAGGAGGAATCACAAGATGAAGAGCCACAAACTCCGAGTGTGAGAAGATCAGTTCAAGAAATAAGACAGCCAGAAAGGTATAGTCCATCTACTTTTTGTTCAAATTTTGCCTTATCTATTACTGATGATGATCCTAGAACTGTGAAGGAAGCAGTAGATTTAGAGGATGGAAAACTCTGGAAAGAGGCCATGGTTGATGAAATGGAATTTTTGTACAAAAATGAGGCTTGGGATCTGGTGGAGTTGCCAGCTAGAAGGAAACCCATTGGCAGAAAATGGGTGTTCAAGAAGAAGATAAATGCAGAAGGAAAGGTGGAGAAATGCAAAGCTCGGTTGGTAGAAAAAGGTTATCCCCAGGTGCTGAGAATTGATTTTGGTGATGATTTTTTCTCCTGTTGCCAAGGTAACTTCTATTAGATTACTTTTATCTGTTGTTGCTGCTTTTGATTTTGAGGTAGACAGATGGATGTGAAGATAACATTTCTTCATGGGGATCTAGAAGAGGAGATCTACATGAAGCAACCTGAAGGCTTTGTGGTGAAGGGTAAGAAAGAATTGCTATGCAAGTTAAAGAAGTCTCTGTATGGGTTAAAACAGTCACCAAGGATGTGGTATCAGAAATTTGATACATTTATACGGGGACTTGGCTTCACCAGAAGCAAAGCATATCACTGTGTGTATTTTAAACTAATTGGTGACTATGTTATTTATCTGGTCTTGTATGTGGATGATATGTTGCTGGTTGGAAATGACAAAGAAATTTTCCAAGATTTGAAGACCCATTTGTCCTCCAAATTCGACACGAAAGATCTTGGTGCTACAAACTATATTTTGGGCATGGAAATTAAAAGAGATCAAACAAAGAGGAAGCTTTGGTTAAACCAGAGGAAGTATGTCGAGACAATATTGTAGAGGTTTAATATGCAGGATAGCAAATTGGTGAAGGTTCCTATTCCTGTAGGTGTAAAGTAATCTACTG
The DNA here is from genome assembly GCA_000404065.3 of Pinus taeda. Lineage (NCBI taxonomy): Eukaryota > Viridiplantae > Streptophyta > Pinopsida > Pinales > Pinaceae > Pinus > Pinus taeda. The sequence goes on from APFE031593463.1 coordinate 16,307, forward strand.
AATAGTGTCCCAAGACAGAAGAAGAGGAAGAGGACATATCTTGTGTTCCATATGCAAGTGCAATCAGTATCCTGATGTATGAGATGGTCTGTACTAGACTAGACATTTCACATGCAATGCGAGTATTGAGGAGGTTTATGTCAAAACCAGGGAAGGAGCACTGGACAACAGTGAAGTGGGTTTTTAGGTATTTGCATGGTACTATTGATTATGGTTTGAGATACCAAGGAAGACCAGGATTGAACAAAGTGTTGGATATTCGTGGCTTTGTTGATTCAGACTGGGCTGGAGATCTGGATTAGAGAAGATCTACAAGTGAGTATGTGTTTAACCTATTTGGAGGTGTAGTCAGTTGGATGAGTAAGAAACAATCTGTAGTGGCACTATCAAATATAGAGGCAAAATATATGGCAACCACTCATGCAAGTAAGGAATCAGTTTGGTTGCAGAGATTGTGTTCAAGTATGGGGTTAGTACAGGGAGCTATAAGGATAGACTGTGACAGCCAAAGTGCAATTTTCTTAGAAAAGAACCCTGCATATCATTTAAAGACAAAGCACATTGATGTTCAGTATCACTTTGTGAGGGATAGGATAGAAGACAAAAAGGTGTTGCTGGTAAAGGTGGACACTTTGAAGAATAATGCAAATGCATTGACAAAATATGTGAGCTCTAAGAAGTTCTTTCGGTGTAGAGAATAATGGGTGTTGTAGGGCTGGATAAATGACTAAGCCCTCTTGTGGCCCACTTTGGAAAGAAAACAACAAGTGGGAGAATGTTGGGTTGTGTTATATTCTTTCATCGACTAACCCACATAGTTAACCGAGGGGATAGAAGGGGGGCGGAGCCCCCCCTTCGTTGCGCCAATTGCGTAGCGGGGGGAGTCACAAGGGGTTTGAGGGGTGCAGGTAACCCCACTCGTTACAGTGGTAATATCTCCAATTGGTTGCATGGTGAGATTTAGATATATATGGTGACATTAAAAATTATTTTTATTATGGTGCATTAAAATTTATATTTAAAATGCATTATATAAAAACTAATATATATAAAACATATATTAAAAATATGGTGCATCATATATAAATTAAAAAACCATGGCAACATAAGGTTGAATTCATATATGGTTGTGGATTAATATTAAAGTGTGAAATCATATGGTGGAGTTATACTTCAAAATGGTTAAACGTTATTAAAGTTTACATAAGTGTGAAAACATTAATATATGGTGGGAACTTTACATTAATGTTTAAAAGGAAGTATTATTATATTATATAACCAAATGGTGCGAAGTGCATGGTATAGCATGGTAACGTTATATACCAATTTCCACGGGAATTGTCAGAGTTAATGCTCCAAGCTACCAACAAAGGGTTATGGTTAACGATAACATTCATCAAAACTGCCGAAGTTGTAAAGAGTTATATGCAGTTTGTTTGGTAACGTTTTGTGCCACAAGTCAATAGGTTATGGCGCTGGAGTTAAACATATTATATGGTTGTATGTTTATAATTCCCATTGCACCGAATGTAATATTTAATAGTGTGGTTCTAAACAAATGATAACAATGGAACCATATTGTTATATGGTTACAAAAGTTAATATGTAATTTAATACATTGCTATATGTGGATTATTCACCAGTACTACAAATACTTGTAATGTAATGCCATGAAGGGAGATATGAGAGTTGTGAGATTTTATATAGTAGAGAAGAATTTTTGTGTAGTTTTGGAGATTTGGAGGCATAACTTTGTAGGTTTATTCTGAGAGTTGTAGGGGGTCTTTTCAATGGTGTTATTTGTGTCGAATTTCTGAGGTCAAGCAGAACACAACTGGACCAGCCAGGGACCTTGTTGATGTAACTTTGGTTTATTTTTGTGGGCTTTGAATTTCTAACATAAAGGCCTTGTTGGGTTGTGTTATATTCTTTCCATGACTAGCGCACATAGTTAACTAGGGGGTTAGAAGGGGGACAGAGCCCCCCCCTTCGTTGCACCGATTGCGTAGTGGGGGGAGTCACAGGGAAATTTTGGTTTTGGACCCTATGTTAGGTTGGGTGGACCTACCTATGGTTTTGTACATGACTTTTACACATGGTTTTGGACGCGATGGTTTTCGATCCATGGTTTTGGATGCGATGGTTTTCGGTCCATGGTATTGGATGCTTCGGCATGTATAAATATGTATTGTAACATTGAAAGGATAATAATGAAAAATCAAGCTGGTAGTCCCGGTTTTAGGATCCAGGGGAAAATCTCTGTGTATATGTGTTTTATGTGTTATACTCTCGCATTATTTATTTTTTGTGTTTTAGAATTTGTATGCAGGAAATTTCTGTACGGGGTTAAAACCTATAGGCCTCCCTGTTGAAGACTAGGCCTGGAGATGTAGGCTTTGAGATAGTTGAACTCTGTTATCAATCTCTTGTGTCACTTTTCTTCTCATGGTTTGTTGATCTAATTTGCTGCAATATTATTATTCAGTTCTCCATGCTTATGTATTTAATGATGTTTTTAAATCACACATTAACACTTTCTAACAACGAATAAATCACAATTTCAATTAAAGATCTTTTTGGGGATCATTTGGTATCAGAGCAGGTTGTTGTTAACTATGATTTGGAGTGTGCATGATCACTAGGAGAAAATCTAAGTTTGGTGAAGCAAAACTTGTTGCAGGAGATCCAGAAGTTGGCTCGAGAAGAAGGACAACTCGAGGAGACGAAATGGCTAAAGAAGGAAGCAGTGGTCATCCGTTTGGATCTGAGGTAGGCTTTGTAGATGCTTTCATAACCTTGCGAGCCCTAGTCAAAGAAATGTATCGAGATTTTAAGACAGCAAATTCTAAAGACGAAGAAGTGTAGCCATCACAATTTGAAAGAGAACATGAAAGTGATCAAAAAGACCCTATCACTTCTCTCTTGAATCCATCTAAAACTTTGAAACTACTGTTGAAACTCAATGTTAAGTTCGAGTTACCCATGTACAATGGAGAAGTTGATGCCGAGAAGCTTAACAATTGGATCAGGAAAATGGAGGTATATTGTAATGTGCAACAGATCACTGAAGATGAAGTCAAAATCAGACTAGCATCGCTTCGTTTAATGGGCAAAAAATTGATCTAGTGGCAGAGTAAGTTATAGAAAGGTACTAAGCATATCGGTAAGATTTTTCTAGCATGGTTTGATTTTATTACTGCACTTAGAAAGAAATTTTATCCATTGGGACATAAGGAAAAATCTTTAATAGAATGGCAAGGACTAAAATTTAGGAAAGGCCAATCAATGCAGGAATATACATATGAGTTTCGTAAGAAGGCGTTGATGTTAGATATTCCTTTGTATACTCAAGAAATTCTAATGAAATATATAAGAGGATTACCTGAGTATGTTCATAATATTGTATTTATGTTCAGTCCTACTAACCTGGATGAAGTGGCAGTACAAGCGACTTACATTAAAGCAGGTAAGTTGGGAGTTGGGTATCATCAGAATCGACAGCCAGAATGGAGAGCAAGGGAAAAGGGAAAGTGAAGAAAGTAAACTTCGGCAAGAAGGAGGTTGAAAATATCTCTTGTAAGCATTTTAAGAAAGAGGGCCATGATGAGGATCATTTTGGAAATTGCATCCCGAAATGAAACCAAAGTGGATCAAAAAAGGGAAGAGAAAGGTTGCAACAATAACGAAACCATTGGACCTAGGGTCAGATTCAGGCGACGAGACACAGATCGCATCATTGATTATGACTGGTAAATCTGATGAAGGTAATGATTCTAACAGTTCTCGAGGAAATTTATTTCATATAAGGGTTGTTATGGAAAATACAAAGATCGACACATTATTAGATAGTGAATCTCAAGTTAATCTAATTTTAGAAAAAGTGGTTAAGCAATTGGGATTGAAAACCATAAAGCATCATAAAATGTATAATTTAATTTGGATGAGAATAAATCATAAATTATGAGGGATTTCTCATCTTCCAGGTGGTATTCATTTGAAATCCTTAGCACACGGGTGGTAAGGGTGTTGAGAAAAAATATGTGTGCTAGGAAATGGTGAGAATTGGCATGAAGATATTGTTCAATATGAGTTTTCTTGAAAACCACTTGGTGTGACAAGGAAACATCATCCATTTTGGTGAGGAGAACATTGAGGAAAGGAAGATTTCCATCAACTTCAACCTCCACTGTGAATTTGACGGAAACAGATTGAGAATTAAGGTGAGAAAGGAACAGATCCAATTTTTCATGACCATGGAGCCAGACAACAATTATCATAAACAAACCTTTTCCAGAGATTGGGCTTAAATTGAATAGAGAATCCTCCATGAATAAGTTATCAACCATATGAGAGAGCGGAGAACCCATGGCAACACCACACGTTTGCTCATAGAATTCACCCTGGAAGCTAAAAAAGGTATAAGTCATGCAAATACTAACCAATTGGTAGTGTCATCATAAATAATCCGATTAATTACATTAATGGCCTCATTAATCGGGATTTTTGTGTAAAGGGAAATAACGTCAAAGTTAACAAGAAAATCCCCAGGGTCTAACCTGATTCCTTTAAGATTATTGACAAAGGACGCAAAGTCCTTAACACGGGAGCTAGTGTGGCCAACCAGAGGTTTTAGCTTTTGAGCTAGGAACTTGGAAAAAAGATAAGTAGGCCCACCTATTGTATTGAAAATATGTCTAAGGGGACCCCATCTTTAGGAATCTTAGGAAGACCATAAATTCTAGGGATGAGAGGGTTACTCTCATGAAGCTTCTTGCTAAGGGGTTTAAGAGAGAGGTTAGCTTTAATAGTATTGATGACCTCCTTAGAAACTATTTTAATAGGATTCTTCAAGAGTTTCTTATAACTCCCACTATTATAAAGGTGTTATGACATCTTGCTAACGTAGTCATATTTTTCCATAATAATGACCACCCAACCTCTTTTGGCCTTAAGAATGACAATATTCAGGTTATCTTTTAAGGATTTAGGAGCGAGAAACTCATTTCTGCTAATGTTTCTCTTAGGAGGCCTAGCTTTTCTAAGAATGATGGCACAATCTTGCCTAATAACTTCCTTAATATTATCAAGAAGGCCTTTAATTCCATATTCGACATTGTAAATGATGTCCTCTTTAGGAATATTTTTAGGAGCCAGGAAAAAATTTAACCCTCTATTCAAAAGAGGAAAAACATGAGGATCCAAATCAATACTGGATAAATTAACAACATTATTAAAAGAGGGTTAAGTAATAATTATTAATGTTAAATAATTATTAAAATTATTAATTATTGTTAAATATTTTAATATTTATTATTAATAATTTACTATATCTTAAGAATACTAAGTAAAGATAATAGATAATTTTTATTGGTTTTATTAGATATATTATATATATATTATTATATTATTATTATTATTATTTATTAATATTATTATATCTAAAATAACATTATTATTTTTCTCATTATAAAACATTATTATTTTTATTTTTATTATTTGAGTTATTATCCCCAACAATACACTCATTTGTATTATTGTTGTTAATATTATTAATAAAATTCATATTTATATTATTAATAAGATTGTCAAAACAATTGGTTTTTACTTCATTATTAAAATTATTATAAAGATTGTTGTTAATAATTAACCCCCTTAGCAAGAAGCTTATTGAGAGTAACCCTCTCACACCCAGAATTTATTGTCTTCCTAAGATTCATAAAGATGCCCCCCCCAGACCTATTGTCAACACAATAGGTGGGCCTACTTATCTTCTTGCCAATTTCCTATCTCAAAATCTAAAATCTTTGGTTGACCACACTAGCTCCTTTGTTAAGGACTTTGCATCCATTGTCAATTAGCTTAAAGGTATCAGGCTAGACCCTAGGGATTTGCTTGTTAGATTTGAATTTATTTCCCTTTACTAAAAATCCCCCATTAATGTCATTAATCATATTACTGATGATGGCACTACAAATTTGGTTGGTATTTGCCTGACTTCTACCTCTTTCAGCTTCCAGGGTGAATTCTATGAGCAAACATGTGGTGTTTCCATGGGTTCTCCACTCTCTCTCATGGTTTCTAACTTATTCATGGAGGATTTTGAGACCAAAGCTTTGGCCTCTACCCAATTTTAGCCCAAGATATGGAAAAGGTTTGTTGATGATACTTGTGTTTTTTGGCCCCATGGTTGTGAAAAATTAGATTTGTTCTTTTCTCACCTTAATTCTCAATCTGAATCCATGAAATTCACAATGGAGGTTGAAGTTGATGATAGTATTCCTTTCCTTGATGTTATCCTCACCAAAATGGATGATGGTTCCATGTCACACCAGGTGTTCCACAAGAAAACTCACACTGAACAACATCTTCATGTCAATTCTCACCATTTCCCAACGCAAAAATTTGGAGTTCTCAACACCCTTGCTACCCATGCATTGAGGATTTCAGATGAAAACCACTTGGAAGATGAGAAATCAAACCTTATGTATGTTTTTTAAAATAATGGTATAGTAGACATTAAGTTATTATTTCTTTTCAAAAATCTAGTAAAGGCTTTTTGATTAAGAAATCTCAGGATGAACTGTTAGGTAAACTTGACTTAGGATAGAGTCAAAGTTAACCAGGTTAAACAGTGACGGTTTTGAGGCACATGGTATTGTGCACCCATAGTATTCTACCCGTGGTATTATATGTAATGGAGCTTATAAAAGGCTGGAAGGACTTGATTGTAATGTAAGACCTGGAGGTGAGCGGTGAAGGCTCACTTGGTCGGATTGGCCAGGGTTTTGGCCAATGCTAATATGATCTTATTAGATTGGGTTTTCCCCCAGATTTGGGGTTTTCCCAGATAAAAATTTGTGTTTATGTGTTTATGGTTGTTGCTGGTTATTTTTATATTTATTCCTCTCAGTAATTATTTATGTTATGCAGTAAATTTCTTAACAACTGGTATCGAAGCCAGATATTCGCTTAAAAGGTATTCTTTGATGCCAGGGGTTTATAGTGCTTGATGAGATCAATGCAACCTTTTTACAGATCAGTGCATTTGCGATATATTGTTCGGGATTCTTGTGGCTATTTAAAGAAGCTCAGTAGAAGAAAATTGTTCATGCAACTTTGAAAATTGTTCGTTTTCTGCTACGTGAGGCCACCGGTACTAGAATCTACGAGGTTCTCATCAGGCTTGCAGTTGAGCAGTTTGATAGAAGTTTTTGAGCAAATCAAATTGAGAGAGGATGGATCAGAATCGCAACAACAATAAAAAAAAAAAAAAATTAATGAAGTCAAAATTATTGCATGTAAATGGGCATACTACTGTAAGACCTGGTAAGGCATGTGTACCCCTCGGTAATCACTGTAAAGTTTGGGTTAGACCTAGGTGATAAGGGGGATGTCGGGTTAAAAATACCCTAGGTAGAAACTCTGAGGGGGGTAAGAGCTAGAGTGAGTGGGATTGTCTCACTTAGCAGGTTTGGCTGGAGTTAATCAAGGAACCCCAAGTCAAGTTTAAGGGGGGTATTGTTAGGTAAACTTGACTCGAGATAGAGTCAAATTTGACCAGGTTAAACAGTGATGGTTCTGGGGCACATGGTATTGTGCATCCATAGTATTCTGCCCATGGTATTATATGTAATGGAGCTTATAAAAGGCTGGAAGGACTTCATTGTAATGCAAGACCTGGAGGTGAGCGGTGAAGGCTCACTTGGTCGGATTGGCCAGGGTTTTGGCCAATGCTAATAAGATCTTATTAGGTTGAGTTTTTCCCCAGATTTGGGGTTTTCCCAGATAAACATTTTTGTTTATGTGTTTATAGTTGTTGCTAGTTATTTTTATATTTATTCCTCTTAGTAATTATTTATGTTATGTAGTAAATTTCTTAACATGAACATTCTTCAAATTTTCTTCTTCCATTCATCCTCAGAACCATGAATAATATTTCCCATTTTCTTAAGAAGAATAATGCTGCTACCACCTTCAAGCCCCTTAGTACTATCAGGATCCCCCTTAGATCTGTTAAGGACCCTGCGAACCCTAAAGAAATCAAAGGGGTTTATTCAATCCCCTGCTCATGTGGGATTCCCTACATCGAAGAATTGGATGCTCCATTAATCAAAGGATTCTAGAGCATGCAGAAGACATTAGGCATAATCGCTCCTACTCCTCAGCTATTACTAAACATGCAGAGAAAACTGAGCACCAAGTCTGCATTGAAGAGTCTTAAGTCATTGCAAAGTTTGATCATTTCCACCATAGGAAGTTAAGATATGTCATGGAAATTGCGAAATGGGCCAATGATCTTAATAGGGATGATGGTTGGAAGCTAAGAGTTGGGTTCTTTCCTTTCTTTGTGAGTTTTATTTTATTGTTTGTTTTTAAATTCTATTTTTATTGATTTTATTTCTATTTCTATTTACTCTTATTGATTTATTTTCTCATCTTATTTATTTATTTAATCATTTGTCTCACTAAGATTATATATATATAATATATATATAATATATATATATATATAATATATATATTATATAATAATATAATCTATATATATATATTAAAATTTTTAATAATTTCCTTTAACTAAAACTTTTATTTTCAATAACTAACTGTTGATGTTAATAATTTAATAATTTAATATTAAATAATTAATTATAAATTATCTTAATATCTCTTACCATTGACTTTATTAGTTATAATCTCTTGACTAAAAACTAGCCATTAAGGTTAGTTTTTATTAAATAATATTATTTTCACAATGGCTAATTTTGGAACTAGATGCATCATATCACTATTTATTCATACTGATGGATCTATTTTTTCACCTTGGTCCTGAATATGAACCGCATTGGTAGATTTTAAAAGTTGACGATAAAATTATTCAATGTGATTAATCCGAAAGATACTCTCAAACATCATTATGGATCACAAAAGTCTGAGATCAAAAATATGAAATTCAATCAAAGTTCTTGTGGTATGTTGGCAATACATAATAATATAAGGTTTGAAGTGGATAAGCCTCAGATCGAATCACCATGTCATGGTAATAGTGTTTACCCCACATTTTCATTATTGAAGTATACGATATAAAATATATATAACAAGAAGGGGAAAGGACTATGGGGTGTAATAAGTAAATACGTATCTATACATATGAAAAAAAATTAAAGGAGGGGTAAAACCATATTTTATATGCCTTGAATATACATTTTTATATGATGAACTAAATGTTGAAAAGTGTAACTAGGTTTGGTCTTCATAATCATCAATGTACTTGTATCATTATGTATTTATGTAAAAAGAAGAAAAAAAATTAGTATTATTATTAGTTAAGTATGTTATTCATGCTTCTAGGATTTATTGAGTTAAAGAGTCAAAGACCTATTTGGACTTCTTGTAAAGAAAAAGGAAAAATAATTTTTTGAAATGTAGTTTTGGTTAATTCACTTCAAGAAGCCAAGTTGGCCTTCCTAGATGACAAGTCAGCTCACTTAAAATATGTGTATTTTCACATATTAGAACAACTATATATTGGCATACATCCCCGATTACATGGCAAGCAATTCAGTGTTTTTCATAATGAGTTATGAAGTAAATACATGTGAAGTTCTAAGGTTAGAACATCATGATGCCTTGTGAATTCCTAAAGGTCATATATGTGAGTTTTTGTGGTAGATGACTAAGATAAGAATGTGAAGTCTCTGTGGCAGATGTTTGAGATAAGAATGTGAAGTTCTTTGTGACAAATGTCTAAAATAAATCTGATTTTTGTATAACATATGTTCTAAGATATAGACAAGTTCATTGTGGCTAAGAGTTTGGAGGGATTGACTTGGCATCTTGGAGGTAGGATTCTTGTATTAGTCTTGGTCCTTGGATTTCTCAATTTGATCTAATTATATAAGAAGAGAAGTTTGGTTGAGTTTCCCCCTTGTGGGTTTTTACCCTAACTTGGAGCCTATATCTTGTGTTCATTGTCTTTTTGTGACCTTCATGATTTATGTTTTGGTAATTGTTTGATGAAGAGAACATAATAAAAGTAATAAGAAGGCAACACATATTCACAAGAAATTATCAAGTAAAGAGAATCAATCCTAATCTACAACACATTGATTTCTCTACATGGTATTATATCTAAGGTGGAAGGAAGACAATTTGAAGGTCACAAATTGTTGGCATATTTACAACAGTTTCACTTGAAGGTCATAATATTTGAAGAAACCATCACTTAAGGGCATATTTGAAAACCAAATTCTTATGAAAAGAACATGAAGGTTTGTAGAATTCAATAAGATCTGAATCTTACATTTTTCCAAGTTCTATTTTATTGTTTGAAGTCCAAGCTAAAATGGACAGTTAGAAACTCTATGACATTATCTAAAATTTTGAAATATCTAATCTGTTGAACCTACGGTAGAAATATTTTCATGTCGTGTGGTATAATTTTTAGGAGGTTTGTATCTTTATTAAGGGAAGATAGTGACTACATGGTATCATACCACATCTCTGGAATCCTTGATTCATGATACTTATTGATAAAAGGTCGAGAATCTATTACTGATCTCTAAGATTTGTGAAAGAAAACACTAATTCTTTCACAAATATTACAAATTCTTGTGGTATATTTTCTCTTTGATGCAAATATTATTGAGGCAGTTGTACAATCTATTTTTGCAAGTTCATTGAACTACTAATGATGGCATACATCTAAGTCATCACTATGATTAACTTCTAGGGTGCGATATATAAATTCGGTGAAATTTTTGTGATTCTGCTACTTATATGTGGCTTGCTTCTCTCAAGACTCGCATCTTATAATTATAGAGGTTCACATTTGTGGTTCGATTTCATATCTATGTGACTCATATTACAATGGTTTGTATTTACCCCCTGTGTGATATGCATATATTACAGTGGCTCATTCTATAATTGTGGAATACATACTCTTCATTGTGCCTTGCATCTATGTGACTTGCATTACATGTATTTCAGTAACTCACATACTATACTCTATGGTGGCTCACATCATTGTGGCACTATAATTTTATCAAATATTTGCAACTATATACATAAAGGATGAAGGAAAAATTATATATATAGAATGTCAGTAAAGATCCAATACTCACATGGATTTTCTAGGTAAGAAAACAAGCAATCGAAAATATAGAAACTATTCGAGGAGGTCTATTATCTCTGCACTAACTCAAGGAATGTTGCTAGGAGACAAGTATGTAATAATATGAGCTACGATAAATAACATGATGGTAACTAACTACATCACTCACCTTGCATAATACACTCTTTTGAGGCACTCAAACCTTACTCAAAAATTGAATAATGTGATTGCAAAGTCATTGTATATAAAGAAAAACATAAATTCATCATTGTACAAAGTCCTGAGGTATATAGACTCACAATTGATGATGAACTTGACCTCGCTACACATCTTCATGGAAGACAGAACTATAATTGAAATATCATTTATCTATGGTGGAAGGGACTGTAATTAGAATTTGAAGTACTTGGAAGAACATCTCTATAACACAATTTTATGAAGCAGCCGTATCTTCATTCCTATATGTAGTAAAAGGGATAACCAAGTTAATAAAGTTGACATTTTTGAAAGGAACCATTTGTATGGAAACAAGACAAAGCATGAAACACAACAATTTCTATGAGGTTGATGGATTAAAGGCACCATTGCTGAAGAATGTTGACTCTTAACAATTGAAGACAAGTCAAAGGATCAGGTCCTTACAATGAAAAAGGTAAGGTTACAGAGATATGTATAATTTTTGTGTGCATTTCATGATTTGTGTCAAGTTCACTAAATCATGGTGATGTTCATTTGAAAGGTAGTGAAAGTGTCAACATAGATATATAATAGAGACAATAACATATTAGATATTGTTGATATGGTATCACTCCAAGTATTTTGTTTCATATAAAGGCTAGGTCTTGAATTCAAGAAATGAAATAGTTTTTCAATCAATCCTTTTGCATGCTTCTAGAACTTGTGATCCCTAACATATTAGACCTTGAAGACCTTAGGTTTGTAGAAATTGAATTTTGTGAAGTCTTGAAGACTTTTGGCATTTAGGGTTTGTGAACCCTATCATAGTTTGGATCAAAAGGAATCGAACCCTTGATATTTGATGTGAGAACAAGGTTGGTGAACAGATCCAATTTTAAGAGGGAGCTAATAGTTATCAAAATATAAGTACTCTATATATTTCCTTGTTTATTATCTTTATGCCCTATCCTTTGTTCTTTCATATTATTCTAATAAAGGTCACAAGTCAAGACTGGATTTATCTAAAACTAGTAGAAGGAAGAAAAAAAGAACATGCTATAGCATGAAGATTGTGAAGGAAGGAGAATTTTGGTGTATGCATCAAATAAGACAATTAAATGGAAATAATTCCACTTACCTCAGATGGATATAAGGAGTTGTAAATATTTTGATAGACATAATATTAATTGAAGCCTAGAAAAAAGCACTGAGAAGCTTGTGACCAAAAGATATAATGATTGATCTAGGGTAGTGTCCTTTAGTAAGAATTTGAAGAATTCTGATGTTGTTGTACTAGTAGTTGTTTGGTTTGTTCTAGGAACACATTTATTGATGATTGGAATTTGAATAGCATGAAGAAGAATTATATTGCAATATAGAGATAGACCATGCAAAGTAATGTTGACCTCAAAGGGAGAAAGCAATAAGAATTTTACATAAATAATCCCTCACCTTGACTAGAGGCTCTTGTGATTTGGAACTCTGATAATGATAGAATATGGTTTGCCTCCCTAAAAGGGAATATTGCATAAGTATGTTAAGAATATGGAAAGATAGTAGTGATGATATTGTACCAACAATTATTTGATTCGATTCAGAAGCACATTGATTGAGTGGATAACATTGATGATGACTTGGAAGAGTGTGAGGGAAAAATTGATATTTGGAAATTTATATGACTTATTGAAGAATGTGAGGTATAAATCTATTATGAAGGATACAATGCATGTGAAAGAAGCTATGAGGAATTTTGGATCCTTGAATATGATAGATGAACCATTTGATGACTAATTTGGATGAAGATGGTCAATATCCAAGAAGATTGAAGTTGAATATGATGTTATGTTGTTAGGATCCATGAAGCCCTACAAGATACTACTAATATCTCCATAGAAGAACAAGTAGTTGATCAAATTTGTCACCATGACTATCTGCAGTTAATATGGCCCCATCAATAGCCATATTTTCCTCCTTGTCAAGCCCCATACCTCTGCTCTTCATGTCAAAACTTCAAAAAGAGAGAAAGTCACTTAAAAACATGTTTATCTCTGGGTACGCAGATTCTCTCTACC
>APFE031593463.1:29685-45413 GCA_000404065.3 Pinus taeda
ATACAATGCATGTGAAAGAAGCTATGAGGAATTTTGGATCCTTGAATATGATAGATGAACCATTTGATGACTAATTTGAATGAAGATGGTCAATATCCAAGAAGATTGAAGTTGAATATGATGTTATGTTGTTAGGATCCATGAAGCCCTACAAGATACTACTAATATCTCCATAGAAGAACAAGTAGTTGATCAATGAGACAAGTTGAAGATTATGATTATGTCTCCCTGATTGAGAGGGAGTAAGGATATCCTCCCTAGTTAGGAGAGTGATGATGGAAACCATATTTTTTATGTGTCATGCACTAGGCCAGGACTGATAGTTGTAAGTCTAGTGAAGGAACTGGTAGGAAGAGTGGAGGATTGGATAGGCATCGGGGATTGATATAGGAGTAGTCTCGAGGATTTATACTCTTTGAGGATAGTGTAGGGTATCTAGGATAAGGGTAGTTGAAGGGGACCAATATTATTTGAGGATTGGAAATTCAAGGTAGGAATAGTTTTGTAAGAACATATATGGTGTACATCCACATGGATATGTGCCTTTAGAGGAGGTGGTGATGGTTGTTAGTGTCCTATATTATAGTAGTCAAAAACAAGTTTTGTCTTTTAAATTTATTTTGATAAATGTGTAAAGGTTTTGCTATGATCTCTTAGAGATCAAGCTATTGTCTTTGTAAAGAATGTGAGATATTATTATTGATGTAATTATGTTAGAGTGTGTGAAAGATGATGTAAATATAGCTATGGATTCACTAAAAATTGAGTCAAGTAATTCTAGGGTCGATGTATAATACAAGATCATGAGTGAGACCATAGTGAGTCTTGTGTTCTCATCATTGGAACAAATTAATGGGGTCAAGATAGTCAATTAGGATGTCAAAAAAAATTGTGCCATAAAATAACCACTAGTACAATGGTTATAAGAGATGTTGCACATATTTCAGGTGTTGCACTTTCATGATTAAGGCTCCAAATTGCAATGATTGCCTTCGAAAGTTAGGTTTGGTCACCTTGGGAGTTCAATAGCATCTAAAATATCAAACATCAATTTTTTCTTTTGTCGAAAGCATTCTGGACATCGTTTGAAGTTCGTTGCACTAAGTCTGTAGGGGAGGTGATGCACTCAAGGGATAGACATTGCACTTTTTCAAGTTGAAAGATTATTGCTACTTCCAAGTTCCAATTCCTCACTTTCTTGGATGATGTGTCTTGCATATTGTTTAATTTTCACTTACCTATTGAAGAAAACGCTCAGGTAACCTTGTAAACTTCAAACTTTTATCTCGTTGCATTTTATTTGTTGAGCTTGAAAAAGGTACATTGTGCTTTCGCACAATCGTTGCGTTTTCCATTTTTCTTATGTCAAATATTCAAACTTTTCTTTCCACCTATATCCTGGAGTCTAAAATTCCATATCAATGGTATGGAGTTTTAACAACCTTACATTTTTGCTCTAAAACATCAAGAAAGTTGTTTTCCTCATGTGTTGTGCTTTCTCATTGCGCCTATGTATTTGAAATTCCACTATAGGTGAAAACAAGTAGTTGTTGCATGTGGGTCTCAAAGTTAAGTTTTGTTGTTTGAGTCTGTAAATATAGGGATTTTCATTCTAAATTTTCCGTAAATCCCTCATCTAAATCCCTAATTCCTTAGTTGTTACACTATTGTTGCGTTAGTTGTCAAACACTAAAAATGGCATTGAAAAAAAACCCTAGAATTCATCTTTGTTGCGAGCCATGACAACTCTAGAAAGTAAGAAGAACAAAGGAGGATAATTGGTCAGGTTTGAGCCCCAAGAACTTGCCTTACTAAACTCAGATCCAATAATTAGGGTTGCATTTGAACAAACTGGTTGCATCACATTTTGTTAGAAGATCCAAGGTTATAATGTTCAACTGACCAAAGAGTGTGCTTTGAATTTCATCGAGTTAGATGTTAAGGTTGGATAATTGAGGTTTCTAGTGTCAAATGGTACCATTTTAGCAGCTACAAAAATCCCTCTATAAGGAAAACAATGGTTCATGGGCATGCCTCTAGACATAGTCAACTACAAGTATTTACTAAATCCAAAGTATAGAAGCAAGGACTATGGATCTATTGTGCCAAGAGAATATATGTTAGAACCCTACAACAAACTTCTTAAGGTAATTGAGAGAGACTTCACCTGTGAAGGTAGATTTGGGAGAATCTATCAATATCATTTTAGGCTATTGAAGCATTTCACAGGAAAAATCCCTTTGAATCTGCCTTTCTATTTGTTTAGAAGCCTTAGTAAGATGGTAGATGAGGTTCAAGGTAAGAAAATTCAAGTGAAACCCAGTCCCTTTCATTTCTCCCTGACTAAATTGTTAGCGGTAGAAGAACTAAGGAAGAGGAATCAATCATGGCAAGCATTCATATATTCATCCAAGTTGGCAGTTGAGTTTCCAACTAGCCCCTAGAGTAAAATTGGATACACCTTCATCTATGGCAAGGTATATACAATCACTAGTTGAGAGCTCTGTGAAAAGGCCATCAATTGTAGTTGACCCATCAGACAAGAAAAAGGGTAAGAAGCTTCATTTCTCTCCCGAGGTAGTGGAAGTTGCCCAAGTATATTAGTTGAATAAAGTTGGATAAGGAGTTTTACAGGTTTATATTCTTCATGAAGTCCTTTTGGGAGCACAACCAATCATATTCCTGAAACTTATGAAACTTTTTGCAAAGGGATCAATTTACACAGTAATGTTGCACTATTGACAAAGCATTAGGGTTTGGTAGAAAGGTAAGGTTTTGGCATCTTTTTTGTGTGTGGGAGCTTGAAAATTGCTTACAATATTGTCAAAATCATAAAACAATTGTTTTCTTTATTCAGAAACCTCAAGACTAGTCAAATTTGTGAAGGAAATTTTTTTTTGCGCTTTCACACATGCATTGCAATTTTACTAGAGGTGGAGTTTTTGAAAGATGGAAGGTTTTCATAATGAAAAGAGGTTTCTCGAGGGGGATTTGATAATGTCCATGTTATTTTCTATATGCATGAATCATTCAGAGGCTTAGAAAGTGGTCAAAACAAGTCAAACCATCAACTCACTGTGCTTTTGTGTTGCCTTTCTGCTGGAGTAGGAAGCAGTGAAATGCTTGTGTTGCATTTCCACATAGTCAAATCTTTGACTATAAAATTCATATCTAAATTTCAAGTAATTTATTTTTATGTTCATGGTTAATTCTCTGAGTTTTATAAGAGCTTCTAGACTCATTTTAGGCATTGTATTCAATGTAATTTGTTTGATAAATCTTTGGTTAAAATAGTTTCCTAGTTTTTAGAGAGCAATTCTATATCCATTGCAGTAGGGAGAAACATAAATATTTTTGCGGAATTCGATTCCTAAAGGAAGAAACGTCATGTTTTCTATGTATATATTATGTATTTTTTATTAATAAATGGTTGGTCAGGGTTAGAAGAAGAAACAATGTGCACTGTACTTTTATCATATTTTTCAGTGAATAAAGAAGACTGAGGTCTGATTTTACAGGGATTCACGTATCGGTTTCTAATGGTGATGCAATTTCTTGTGTTGTAATATTTCTCTCTTGTTATCATCATGCTTGAATGTACGTCTTCATGTTTGGTTAAGCAAGGATTTATCTCATAACTCACTGTCAAAGTGCTTTGTTATAACTTACTGAACAATTAATGCTTTTCTTCTTTAATGACATTTAGAATTCATCCTTCAGTTAGATGCTTTATATGTAATTTTTACACCATTCCTTTACCCCTTCTACAACAAATTTAATTGAAAACACCAAAAGGACTGCCTACCCATCCCCTAGTGAAAGATCCCTCATCTCTTCATCCTCTCACTAGAAAATCAATTAACTTAACATGAATCCATGCCCAATGGATTTTCCCTCTTCCCTACCATAAAATTGTTAAAACATATTCCCCTCTGATCTCAATACCTAGAATAAGACCTAAGTGACTGAAGATCCATATAGTGGAGAGTTAGAGATTGTCAGTCAAGGCCTTTCTATTTTGTAATTGACAATGTTGGTTATGATTATGATGCTTGAAGATGCTTATCAATCCGACTCTTCTTACGATAATATTTCAATTTGAGAGTATCCTTGTACCCTATTTTGTAATTATGAATATCTCCCTAGTTAAGTTGAAAAGTGTAACTAAGTTCAGTCTTCATAATTATCATTGTACTTGTATCATTATGTATTTTATGTAAAAAGAAGAAAACAACATTATTATTATTATTTTTAGTTAAGAATTTTCTTCATGCTTCTAGTATTTATTGAGTTAAAGAGTCAAATTCCTATTTGGACTTCTTGTAAGGAAAAAGGAAAAATATTTTTTAAAATTGTAATTTGGGTTTATTAACCTCAAGAATCCAAGTCGACCCTCCTGGATGACAATTCATCTCACTCAAAAGATTTTTCTTTTCACATATGAGAACAACTATATATTGGCATAAAATCTCCATCAAATGGCAAGCAATTCAGTGATTTCTGTAACGGATTTTGAAGTAAAGAGATCTAAATTTCTGAGTTTACACCATCATGAAGACTTGTGAATTCTTAAAGGTCATATATGTGGGTTTATGTGGTAGATGTCTGAGATAAGAATGAAAATTTTTTGTGTCAAATGTCTCAGATAATAATGTAGCGTTCTTTGTGATAGATGTCTGAAATAAATGTGAGTTTTCTATAGTAGATGTTCTGAGATAAAAGCAAGTTCACTATGGCTAAGAATAAGGAGGCCTTAACTTGACACCTTGGAGGTTGGATTCTTGTATTTGTCTTGGGTCTTGGATTTATCACTTTGATATGATTCTAAAAGAAAATAAATTTGGTTGGGTTCCCCCTTTGTGGGGTTTTCCCCTAGATTGGAGCATATATCTTATGTTCATTGTATTTTTGTGATCTTCATGATTTATGTTGTGGTAATTGTTTGATGAAGAGAACATAATCAAAGTAATAATAATCCAACACATATTCACAAGAAATTATCAAGTAAAGAGAAATCAACCCTAATCTACAACAAATTTATTTCTCTACACTAAGATGGGTTAAAAACCATGTTATAATTAACAAAAGGAAATTAATAAGTTCCGTGGAATTGTACTATAGAAATTGGGAAATAAAAGATTTGAATAAAACAATATATAAGAGAAGATATCCATATGTTAAAACTCATAGATATAGGCATAAGGTAATTATTACAAAAAGAGACAAAGTCTTGTTGATGGTCTTAAATGACTTCATCAACATTGGGGGAAACCACCCGGTTAGGACCTTAAATCAACTCCTTCTCCATTGGAATGGAGGCTCCGACTGGAATTTTGGGACCAATTTACCTTGAGAAAAATTATATGCATTGGGATGGAAAGTGATAAGGTATTGTAATATGTAATGACAACTAAAATAATATCTACTATAAACTACTTATTATACTGGGGTAATCTGATAACATATGTACTACAAAGATCTCACAATTAACACAATAATATAGATCATTATGCAATCATGATATAAGCGCAATTAAAGAAAATTAATTTAATTAAATATTTAACTTAATTAATTTGTTATAAGATCACATATGTTTTAGATATCGTTGCTCACAAACAAGTCATCTTTAGCCTCCTGAAACATCCGAGGTGTTGTGAACCCAGAAAGGAATTTATAAATTGGAAGCATGACTTTGTGACAAATTTGATGAAAATGCTCCTAATATTTAGATTCCAATATGATATAATGATAAATATGTATGGGGTTTGGATCTTGTAGATTCCATTTCCAGCCCATGGTAGGAAAATCCATTGAAAAACATAAGGCATCCATGATGTAGGCATACATATCAAAAGGAAGAATTTTATTCTTTAAAATACCGCAAACCTATCTAAAAGCTTGAATATGTGAAGCCAAATTATCAAACAGTAAAGTAGCCCAATCAAATATATATCCCTCTGATGCTCCATCAATAAGAGGTACCCATTCGCTGGGTAATTTTGACACATTGGGTAATGCATGCAACCGACACAACATAACAGTGACTTGGGAAAGAGGACCAACGAGAGAATCAACTGAATACTTACCACTTTCTTTTGATTTATGTTTATTCAGGCCCTTTCTCCAAGGTATGGTTTGTTTGGATGATTTTCCATGCTACTTTATGAAAGCTTCTATGTATGCCTTGTTGTATTTATATTGTGGAGTAGGTAGGTGATACATGCCCTTCAAATCATTGCTAGAAAAAGAACCAATAAGTGTGCCCTTGCTGGTGTGAATTTGCCTATTGTAAATGTCCAAATTCTCCACAACCCAACATACCATAGATGTATAAGGATGTAGTCATGGCCTAGATGCAATCCTATGCAAGAAAGAATTGACAACATCACTAGAAATAGCTTCTGAAACTGGGACACTATCATCTGTTGTAATTGTTCTCCCTGTAACCCTGGGATTCTCATCCTCAAAATGTCGATAAATCGCTTCTTGGGAAGAAATTCAAGCATCCTTGGTGCATACTATATCAAAAAATAATATAGCTCCTGGATTTTTCTCATATATATCTTTTGCAAATGGACCAAACGATTTTTTTGAAGGAACCTTCTTCTTAGCATTTCCTCCCTTCTTCATTTCTTCATATTTACGAGAATCAAAGTTTTCCTATAAGAAACAATCACGTGAACTTAGCAAAAACAAATATTATCAACAAATTAATGTTGGTGAAAATAATATTTACAATAAGAAATCACTTTTTTGAGACAAATTAATACTATCAAAGTGTTAAATGTAAAAAAATTATGCTTTCGAGACATTCAAATTACTTTAACTCTAATAGGAAATATCATGGGAAATCATGTGAAGGGTGCCATGTAATATTTTTGGGGTGAAATATTGGAGAGGAAATTAAAATAAACTTATGATATTTCAATTACCTGAAATATTACTTACCATATCGGTAATTCTGAAATGCAAAGTATTTAAATATTAAGTGAATTGGGACATCGGACTTTAGAGATCATATTTTTTGTAACTTTTTATTAATAAAGCTCATGAAACAAAGGGATTTCAATAAGAAATGACCCAATAGCATAATTTTAAGTATAAAGGGAACTCAGACAATGGACCCATTGGAAATTTATTATTTCGTAACAGTTTTAAAATTCACCTCGGATAAGGGGGTTTCGATGATTCATTCTAATAAGAGAAAAACTTTAAGTTTTATGAAATAATTTCAAGGGTTTATAACTTATTTTCCTATTGCCCATTACTAAACAAAGTAAAAAAAATTAACTACTAACTTAAGCAAAAATGGTTCCCATTATTTATTAGAAACTAAGTAAAAATGGGGTTGTTTTTTCTACAACAATTTGTGACGCACTAGCTGAAACAGTTAGCTCTGTGTACTAATGAAATTTTAAAAATAAAGGAATAAAAATGAAAAGATTAGAATGCTAAAAATTCATATTTCTGGTAAAAATTTCTCTAAATAAAAATTTCTCTGAATAAAATAATAAACATTGGTTGTAAACTTAAAACATGTAAGATAACAAAGACTATATTTATCTCTGACAACCATTTGATAATATTAGTTATAATGATGAATTAAATACTATTTGAAGTTTTGCATTAAGATGGACTCCATTGTCACTAGTAGTGCCACTGCTGCCAATAGGCGTCCATAGCCTCGACAAGGTTACCATTTAATCAAGAAATACCAATATCTCATCCACTAGAATAGATTTTAGAGACACTAAGTTTAGACATTTAACTTTTTATTTTCCTTGAAAGTCATTGTCCTTGTGTGGTGGCCAGATTTTGACAATGTCATTCACAAGAATTAATGATATTAAACAAGTTGGCTCGTGATGAGACTTATTGTCTTACAACTTTTGGCTATAAACCATTATCTTCGCTTGGTGACCATATTTGATAATGTCAACAAAATTAGTTCCCCATGATGATGGTAAGTTGGCTCTTAATGGGTCCCCTTATCTTTCAAGTTTAATATTTTTGAATTACACTCTAAAAATATTTGATTAGTGGATGGGGAGGTAAGTCTTCTCCTTAAGAGATGTGGATGGTAGTAAGGGCCATAAGATGCTAAAATTTTTCATAGTCTTTACTTATTTTAATAATTGTTATAGAATATGACCAGTCATAAGAGAAAAAGTCTTTTAAAGCATTCAAGTTATGAATAATTCACAAAATAATGGAAACAAAACCAACGATTACAATCTTCATGAGATTCTGAACTACAACGCAATAATCATTTTTTTAATAATGTTCCTTTTACGTTAATTTCATAAAAATGATTAGAGAATATAGATATAAAAGCCCAAGTACAAATTCAAGAGAGTAACATTCAACAAAACTAACATAAAGGCACACTAAAAATTACATATGATTATTTACATATTTACAACAAAGCATGAGTTCTCAAGAAAAATACTTTTTTAAGATTAGCACATTTACGGGAAGGGTTTCTCTCCTACCCTGTAAAGTAGATGAGCCAAGTTTTTCCAAAATTTTAAATGGTCCAAGCCATAGTTTCTAGAACTTTGCATGTTTACCTTTCTCCTCATGGGCTTTGTCCAATTTAATAACCAAATCTCCAACTTCAAGTTTTTTGTTCCCAACTGAACTTGCATTGAACAAAGACTTGATAGTGTTTTGATTTTTGGCATGAATATTATTTTCCTTATCACTCCCTTCCAATTTCAATACTTTGAGAAAATCATATCTGAAGGGAAAAGCAGGGTTGTTCCTCAATTGATTGCACCAGGGATAATGAAGGTAAAGATACATTAGGAGGAAACACAACTCCTTTCCCATAAACTAGATAGTAATGTGAGGTCCCTTAGGAAGCTTTCTGAGTAATTCTATCTGCACATAGAGAAAAAATTAAAGCATTATGCCAATTCTTTTTTATTTTCATCTATAGTTTACTTTATGATTCTCAAAAGGTTTTTGTTAGTGGATTATGCTACCCATTCTCTTGGGGATAATAATTTACAAAATATTTAATTTTGAGACCCCTTTTTAGTGTAAATTCAATAATTACATTTCCAAAAAAATATGAAGCATTATCAAATATTAGATCATTAGGAAGTCCAAACCTGGTAATAATGTGTTGAACAATGAAATCAATAACAATTTCATAATTGACCACATATAAAGGCACTGCCTCCACCCACTTAGTAAGATAATAAGTAGCAGTGAGAATATATCTATATTTCTTTGAAGAATGTGGAACAATCTCACCTATGATATCTAACCCCCACTATTCAAAGGGTTATTGAATATTGACTCATTGTAAAGGTAAGGATGCTTTCTTTTCTCTTCCTAAAGTGGTCTAGAATATTTTTTTATTTTCTCACATAAGAATGTGTATCTTTGAATAAAGTTGGCCAATATTATCTAGCATGGATGATTTTATGAGCAATTGAGTCTCCACTATAATGCCCACTAGCTAGTCCATCATGTAATTCCTGCAACACCTTTTCAACTTTAGGTTTTTTGAAGCATCTAAGTAGGAAATAATCATATTTTTTTGTAACAACACATCATTAACAAGTTGATATTGATTAGATTTAAATATAAATGCTCTTTTCTTTTTGAAATCTAATTTAACTGGTGCATAGACATTTTTTAAATAGAAAATCAAATCAACATATTGGGATTCGGTATCATTAAGACATACCCCTGATACTTCAATGTTATTACCTAAATCATCTTCAGATGTATTCTCAGATCCATGGGCTACCAACCTGTAAAAACCTTGACCTCTAACAATCTTAGCTGGTTTGATTTCAAGGTCATATTCCTGTAAGACTGTGACCCAATTAGCTCTCTTTTCTCCTAATTATTTTTTAATAAGTAATTGTCTAACCACTAGAAAAGGTACAATCACTTTTGTGCGTGATTTTAAGAGAAAATGTCTAAAATATTTAATTGACTTAAAGACTTAAAAGGCTATTTTTCAAATTCTGAATAATTTAATTCTTATCCTTATAATGTGGAACTATAAAAAGCAATAGTAGCTTCAACTTGTTCTAGGTTTTATTGAGTTAAAATTGTTGTGTAGGAATGATTGGAGGAAAAAGTGTATAAGAAAAAATCCCTGAAAAAATTAGGAGACGACAATGAAGGACCATCAATAATTGCTTTCTTAATAGATTCAAAATATGCTCTCTCATCTTGTCCTCGCTTATAAATTTCCTTCTTTTTAATTATGTTTTGAAGTGGCATGACAATCTGTGAAAAATCAAGAGAAAAACATTTAATGAAATTGATTTTCCCAAGGAAAGGTTACATCAATTTCTTGTTATGATCCATGGAAAATTCTTATATGGCTTTGATTCTTTTTGGGTGTATGGTGATTCCAGAGCAAAGGATGATTTTTTAGAATTTAGAGATATTCCAAATTTCTTGCACCTTTTAAAGATCTTCTTTAAGTCATTAATATGATTAGTCCATTTCCTTGAATATATTGTGATATCATCTAAATAAACAAAAAATTATTTATTAATCATACCTTTGAAATCAATATCCATAGCTCTTTGAAACTTTTCTCCAACATTAATTAAACCAAACAACATTTTTTTATAAGCGTAGGTTCCCCATTTGGTTTTGAATGTCATCTTTAATCTATCTGCAGGGTGAACAAGGATTTTATTATAATCTGAGAAGCCATTTAAGAATGACATAAGCTCAAAAATTGCAACAACTTGTAATATTTGTTCCATCAAACGCAAAGGAAAATTGTCTTTTTTGGATGCTCTATTCACATTCCTAAAATTAATACAAATTCAAATTTCCCCATTCTTATTTCTAATAGGGACAAGGTTTGACACGCACTTGGAATGTCTAATTGGAAAATTGATTTTAGCTTTAAGAAATTTATTAAACTTGGCCTTGATTTGACTTTCAAGATTGGGATGGATTTTTCTAAGTTTATGTTGAATCAGTTTTACATCAAGTAGCATAGGTTTGGTATGTTGAATGATAGAAGTGTCATATGTCTTCAAGTCATCATAACTCCAAGAAAAAATGTCTTTGTATCTCCTTAGAAAATGTATAAAAGTGAGCCTTTCGTTAGGAGAGAGCTCAAGTCATAAATTGATATTTTTAGGTTTCTCCTCGAACCCTAAATTAACAAGTTCAAACCTTAAAGTGATACTCTAGAGTTTACAATTGGTTGGTTTTTTAAATCTATCCTTTAAGTCATACCAATCCTCTAACTTTACTAGAGGTTTTGGTAATGAACTTTCATCAGAAGACTTATTAAGTTGCTTATCATGTTCATATTCATCAATGATATGCTCTATATAAATACCTTTTGAATTCAGAAAAATTATAATATCATTATCATTGTTAAACACTTGCCAGTTAGTGACATTGTTGAGGATAGAAGGGAAAAAAATGAATTCAATTAAAAATCTATCTACATTGCAGTCCTCCAGAGGAATGGTTTTGGAAGAAACGCTAGCCAAAAGGTTTGTACTGGCATTTTGAATTCTGGGGATTGGATTTATATTAAATGCCATGAAATGTGAAGTGAAGTCTTGAATTAAGGATTGATAATGTTTCAGATGATTTGAAACACAATGAATAGTTTTTGTTACCTATTTGATAACAATTTTAGAATCACCAAAAAATTTAAGATATTTCATGTCAACAATATAGCTTTTTTCAAACCTTCGACCAACGCTTCATATTCAACTACGTTTTAGTGCTTTCAATCTCTAACTTGCAGGCAAGCATGGATTTCTCTCCATTTGGGTTAATTATTATACAACGATCTCCTGCGCCATCATTGGACTTTGATCCTCCAAAATAAAGTGTCGAAAATGAATCATCGGACTTATTTACAAGATATAATACAATATTGATACATTTGGATGGATATATTTGTGAAAAAAAATCTATTTGTGATGAAACAAAATCAAGTGGAATAGGAGAATTTTGGGCAAGAAAACTACCAAAGAAATATTCTGAAGAGTAATTTCCCAAAATGTTATTGTTAAATGCTGCATGTTCATTCTACTCATCTAAATCAGTCACAGAGTACTTCATATGTCTATCCCTGTCGCAAAGTACTTCATATGTCCATCCCTATCAACTCTAATTTGATTTAGTTTACTGTTGTAAGGGAGCCAAAGGTGTGACCAATCTATTGTGAAATAACCATGTAACTTCTCAGACCAATCCTTTCTTAATATGAGAGCATAAAATTTAGGGATATCAACTACCAACATATCAATGATTTGAAATACTTTTGTAACAACCCTCGTGAAAATTTCATCTAATAAAATTTATTAAAGGAAAAATAAGACCATGGTTAAGGGACACTTCTTCCAAGTTGAATGTTGGGCAAAAATATCCTAGTGGGCATCACTAGATGTGTATTTTGGCTAAGGAAAAATGGAAAAGGATAAGGCAAAGACATTAAAAGGCAAAAAGACCATTTTGGCACATTTAATTATGAAAATAAAGGAAATTAGGAGAAAAGTAAGGTGAAAGGTCACATGTTGCATGTGAGGAGGAAATTGAAGGACAATAATGGAAAATGAAGAAATTAGAGGACTTATTAATAAAAAGGCTTATGAGGATCAATTGGTAACCTTTTGTCAGTTCAAGTTTGGAGCTCTCCCATTATTCTCTCTCTCTCTCACTCTTGGTCAGTTAGATTTTTCTTAGAGCACTCTATCCTTGGATTAAGGAAGGGAAATGAAGCAAAGGGAAAGGAAGGAAATCAAGAATCAAAGAAGAAGAGTAGGATCAAGAAAATTAGGAAGGAATACTTGCAGTTAACCTTTTTAATGTGTAATTTCCTAGCTGGTTTCGACAAGCATGGCTTTGCATGTTGGTGTATGGTTCTCTTGCTGTCGATGGCATGGTTTTGTCGGGTTATGATAGTGGTTTTCATCCCAACCTCACCTTTTTCTGAATGCCATGGCGTTGGGATGTTTATTTTTGTTTTCGAGCTTTGGTTTTCCAGATGGATTTCAAAATCTAGGGCGGAGGTGGTCTCAAGGTTCATTCCCAAGGCATAGGAATCCTTTGATCGCTTTTAGCGGGATACATGGTAATACCTGAGGGAGGATTCTTAGTTTAGGGCCTAGTGATCTGGGTTTGGATTGCAGTAAAGCCTAAGAGATTGGTCTCAATTTAGGGCCTAGTGATCTAGGATTAGATTGCGGTAAATCTTGAGAGGCAAGGAGATGGAAAATTACTCAAGGATAGTGATGAATTTTGGATGGCATTCCAATTTTGGTTCGATTGTGATTGGAGCAACGGTTTTGGTATGATCACGGTTTGGTGGGGGTGGAGGTGGTTTAACCTTTGGATTCCCTTGGTTGTTCTTGGATTGGTTGTTCTATGAGATCCCACATTCATGCTTGGAATATGGCATGGGGCTTACTGGCTGAAAGAAATATTTGGTTCAACCATGTCTATGGTCAGGTGGCACGTGGAAGACCCGAAACTGGTCAGATTTGCCTATGATTAATGAAAACTAAGTTATCTTAATTTTGCAATGGTCTATATGTGGATTTAATGGTTGTCATATCTCTGATATTTATATGGTTTTATGTTGGTTATAGGAATGGTTAAATAACTGGTTCATGTCATGGCTATTTCATGTATTTACTTGTAATTGTTAAATCGATGGATGCAAGATCTAATTGATGATATAATAGTTCAATGAAGAAGGATTTGATCCTTCTAGTTATGTTTCATAAGTTCTTTTAGTAATCTATGATCAGTTTTGTATCCTAGACATGTAGGTTGCATTGATGCCAAGCATTTGACATAATGTCAGTCCAGGTTGGGGATGCTTTGGCCTAGTCCTGAGGTTGATTTTGATTTATCGACATTTTTATCATGTTTTGGATGGATTTTGAAGGTTGTAGCAAGTTCTGGGTAGAGGTCAAAATTCTGCGCTAGAAAAGTGGCTCAAATCTTGGGGTCGCTAGAAAAGGTCTACTGAGAAAAGTCTACAGTTGCTAACTGAAGATCTCATATTTACAGTTAAAGTTGCAGCCGGACACTCCTCTAGAAATCTGGGGGTAGCGTGGAGTAGTGGTTAAGGAAGGGATGGCCACATTAGACACAACAGTCAAGGATTGCAATAACTTATTTGAGCAGGCCATGGAAATTTGGACATCTCTGTAGGAGGACCCCACTCTGCAAAATATTGGTACAAATATTAGGGAGAAGTGGCAGCAGTTTGATGAAATGAGGTCAATTGCATGCACTTTGGCACCAACCCAGCGCTTTGCATGCTTAGACAAAGGAAAACAACTACAGACAAAGATTGAAGGGCTACACCTTCAAGACGCCATATTGAGGGCTAGAACACAACCATGGACAGAGGAAGCAATATAGTTGACTCTATCATGTTTGGACAAGTTGAAAACCATCCAACAGACACAAATAATAATGGGACTCAAGGGCGAGTCACCCAATTTTTGTTAGGGGTCTATTGGGATAGGGTCCCTGGGGTTAAGTTTTGGTCAAATTTTGGGTTAATTTTTGTATAAAATGTAAAGACTCCGCAAAATGTGGAAGTGGAGCATGAAGATAGTATGAGCCAAAGGGGATTTAGTCCCTTAGGTGGGTAGGTGATAGGAGGTTTTGGATACCCAACCATGGTCCGCGGACCATGGTATTGTAAGTAAACTGTTATATATAGATGATTCATAGAGGGTCTAAGGGATTGTAGAAATTTTGAATAATTTAACACATATTCAATGGAGATTATCCTGATCATGTACTATTGCGGAAAACATACACAATACATAAGGTCCTCTACGTTGATCATCAATATAGCAGCATCAATAACAATAAAACATCAAGAGCATTCACACATTAACATAGTATGTATCCCGGGGAAAGCATCTCGCTAAAAACCCCAACTATCTGTATATTAATGATTGAGTCATGTAACATTACACAGCATAATACTTCTCACAAGTATCTCCACCTCTGTTACACACAATACAGCTCAGATCTGAATCAATCACTGGCTCAAATCTCCTTCGCTGCTTGCCTGCCTCCGCTGCTCAATACCTGCTCGAAAACTGATGATAATTCCAAGGCAACCACATATTTACTTGGCAAAAATCACGTGAGCACAAGCTACAATGTGGGAAAATACGTCGGCAAACTCATTGGCATACTCAATCCCTTGATTGTGCAAGATCTGATGCACAACTATAGTCACAACTGATAGCAATCCGATTCTCTAACACCTGTCCCTGCTGAACTGAACATGCACTGACATGCAACTGAGTTAACTGATGTATTCATTAGTTGTATTATGAGTTAATAACTTGTGAATTAATTAATAACTAATTCACCCAACTCATCTCTAGTCTATTTGCCAGTTAGACTAAATACAACGAGTTTAACAAAGCTAAACTGAACACAACTCCATCAACTGCACCTCCAGTCCACTAAACTCAACTCACTTGAGTTCTAACTGAAGTCCTGCATGCAAATATTAGTCATCCCATAGGTAACCACGTATTTCCTTCTGGGATCTGCATGTACCAAATCCGTAGCTCATCCTGAAGTGCTCCAAGAGAATAAGACAAAGTTTATAGTCTAAATATTATTATGAGCTAATAATATTTGACTGTTCTATATTTAGACTGAGCAGTCACTCCGCTGTGGTGTCACTCCGCCGTGGTCTAAAAATAGAAGTCCATCTATTTTTCCCAACT
>APFE031593465.1:0-16454 GCA_000404065.3 Pinus taeda
TACCATAGGACTAAGTGATGTGACCAGCTGCGTAGCCTTAAGGTGCTAGGGCCTTTCGTTTCTACGTGGGGGCTATCATTCCTTTGTAAGCTGCTCTACGCCCCTAGTTCTTTAAGTTCCTCTTAACTGTGGGCCAACCCTTATATTAGAGGCTCCTTATCGATGGTTTCCAATATGAGTTTTATTTTGGAGTCCCACACCCTTGGTTCTTTTAATCTTCTCGTGACTGTGGGCCAACCCTTATATTAGATCCCCTCTATTAGTGTTTTTCAAGTGTCCACTATCGTAAAGTGCCGATATCCATCAACATCATCACTGCCACGTGGAACTTCCTGAGTGGTGACGTGTGTCACTTGGATAAGCCCAAATAGAACCCCTCAAAATACCAAAACTTCCTACCACGTTTCCTTCTCTACCTCCACATCAGATGATATCAGATTTATTGGAACTAATTATATATCATCATGTGTCCTTATTTGAGCCAAACTTGGGTTTCCATGTATCATTATCGGAGCCCATCCTATGATGCCACATTCCTTGCTAGAGGAGAGAGAAAAGGACCTGCTTGCCTTTGGTTTTGTGATGAAATCCTTTGTTAACTTGTTTCAACATTCCCGTTGATTTAACATGAAATTATAAATTTTCCATGTCGCAACTTTGAAAAGGTTGTCATGTCCATAATCATCTATATGCTTGACTGTTGGGACCTCCGATTCTGGTTGTCAATATTCTATGGTGTGTGATTGCCGATGTGTGGGACCTCTCAAGTGCAGGACCTCTGATTTGTGAATCACTGACATGCCTGATGTCGCAATCACCGATATGCCATGACCCTTGATATTGTGATTGTTGATATGCGATGCTGTCTGATCCTCCGATTTGTGATTTGCAACATCATTGGAACCTATGATATTCTCTTCTCCTTGCTTTCAAAGGAAAGAAAATCTTTAAAATTCAATAGGCCATATCTTCTAACCCATAAGTCCATATTTGGACTTCCACATACCATTGGAAATATTGTTTACAGTACTTTCTAATGAAGATGGCTGAATTTTGGCTTTGATTCCTTCTGTGGCTTGGAAGATGACTGTAATTTTTTTTTCTCTTTTGTACTTTGGACTGCTGAAAACACATTTTGCAGTGAGTGACAACAATGCGTATTTGAAGTGATTATGACAACTAGAGATGTTGATGCAACTTAAGTAAGAAAACTTGTCAAACTCCATCGGCCAGTAAAACACCGAGTTGGAGAGACAAAATAGAGAAAACTAAAGATGGAGAAATCAATTTGGGAAATTGGAAAGAAATTATATAGCTCTGAGTGTACTAACTTGAATGAGGCAAAGGGGCCCAAAATTTGACATGAATGGGGCATAGGGATGAGGAAACCAAGTGAAAGTTTCTTCATAATCAGAAAATAATTGTAGTATTCAGAGAGTTGAAAGCACTCCGAAGCTTGATTTGTCCATATTTTCTTGATTTTACTTGGCCGAAGAAACAAGGGGTTTGGGCAAAGGGCCAAGAAATCAACACTCATGGGACAAAGGAGTGAAATAGTGGGGAAATTTCTTTTATAAAGAGAAAATCTCAGTATTCACAGACTCTATCGCCATTGTTATGCTTATTTACTTAACTATTTGGCGCCTAAGAAGTTTAAATTTTGTGGAAACATAAGATTTTAATAAAGCTAATTTAATGGCCTCGAATGCCACAAGGGAGTTCTTTATATATGAGTCGTACACAACCAAAAACACACAACTCTTGGGACTTGAAGTATTTTGCAGTGAGAGTGGTATTATTACTTCTAGGCATGGTTTTCTCTTGGCCTTCAACAATGTCTATCAATCACTCTATTTGGAACCTCTGTTCCCATTCTCATCATCCCCAAGTTCATCATCCATATTTGTATTCCCATTATAGTGATCATTAGGGAGATGTCTTTACTTTTCTTCCTGAACACATGGTGGGGAAAGGTGAATTCATAGTTTCATCACATTGAATAAAAGGGACCTCAATGCCCTCTTGTTGTTTAGAAATTCCATCACATCACATCCATATGGCATCCTCTCCAACTGGACAACAGAGAACTCCCAGAACATATGCTGCTCATGGTATGGTATTAGATGCCAAATTCATACCAAAAGATTAGTCGCCATAGAGCTGGTTGATAAATATTTGGAAGGTACCCTTCCATCATCCCTTCGAAACCTCTCTTTGTTTCACTCTTTGAGTCTTTTTGATAATTCTTTCATAGGAAAAATTCCACCTGACTTTGGCAAGCTTAAAGTGCTGCAAACACTTAACCTGAGCACAAATTTTTTCTTGGGTTTTATTCCAGTAGAATTGGGCATACTTAAAGCATTGAGAACACTTGACTTGAGTGAAAATGTGCTCTCTAGTTCTATTCTAGCATAATTGGGCCAACTACAAAAACTAGAGTCCCTTTCTCCTAAGTACAATGATTTATGTGGCAGGATACCATAAGAGCTGGGTAATTTTACGTAACTTATTCACCTATCCATATCTCGTGATAATATGCTGGGTTCTATTCCTTGTGAGATATTATGTCTTCCCCTCCAAAGTCTCTCTTTATCAAAACTTCAACATACCTAAAGCCATTGTTAATTTGGCATTTGATTGAGCTATGCATATATGAAAATAGTTTCACTAAAATACGTAGAGACATTTCCAATTTACCTAAGTTGACCAATTTAGCTCTTTCATCTCTTTATGGAAATAAATTTTCTATTGACATACTTAAAGTCATTGCCAATTTGACCACATTGACTTACTTAGACCTTTCTAAAAGTGGTCTTGCTGATGACATATTGAGAATAATTTCCAAGTTGACCACATTGACTTACTTAGACCTTATCTCAAACATGCTCATTAATAATATATATGTAGCCATTTCCAATTTGACTCAATTGACCACTATATCTCTTTCTAAAAATAAGCTCATTGGTACCATCCCTATAATACTTTCCAATTCAACTCACATGACCTCCCTAGATGTTTCTCGAAACAATTTCATTGGTAGCATCCCTATAACCCTTTCTGATTTGACTCGATTGACCTTCTTATGTCTTTCTTTCAACAATCTCATTGGTAGCATCCTTTAAGCCCTTGGCAATTTGACTCGATTGACCTTCTTAGATATTTCTATTGGTAGCATCCCTGTAGCCCTTGCCAAATTGACTCAATTGACCGCCTTAGATTTTTTTGAAAACAAACTCATCGGTAGCATCCTTGTATTTGTTACTAATTTGATTGAGTCGACTTCCTTATATCTTTATGAAAACCATCTCACTAGTAGCATCCCTAGCCCTTGGAAATTTGAGTAAGATGACCTCCCTAGATATTTTTGGAAACAAGCTCGTTAGTATAATACCTATATCCCTAGGCAATTTAAACTACCTAAATATTTCTATAGAAAAGTTCACTCATAACATCCCTGAAGCTATTACCAATTTAAGGAACCTTAAATACCTTGACCTTTCGAACAACAATCATACGAGGACAATTATGAGAGCCATATAAAAGATTCATTCATTACAATACTTAGGATTCAATTCAAAAAAGTTAATTGGGTTCATCCCGTATACCATAGGTCACTTAAAGGCTCTTGAGTACCTTTTTTTATATAACAACAACTTTTTAGGGAGTATTCCTAATAATATTAATGATTTGAATTCACTTGCAATATTAGATCTATCAGAAACCAACTCGAAGGGGTCAATTCCTAATGCCGTTGGAAATTTCACTAATATGAGAGTCTTCTCTACTCATTCTAACAATTTGAAGGGGTAATTTCCTAATGCCTTTGTAAATTTCACTAATTTGAGAGTCTTCTTTGCTCATTCTAATAAGTTATTTGGGGTACTACCCACATCTTTGGCTAATTGTACCCATCTTAAGCAACGAGATTTAAGGAAAAATGGATTGACAAGGGAACTTCCTAAGTACTTGATATTTTCTCATGAATTGAAAAGTTTAAGCCTTGGTTATAATAAGCTGCAAGTTTGTATTCCTCAACACATCAAAAATCTCACCAAATTGCATATGTTGGATTTATCCAACAATGGACTTAATGGAAGCATACCAACTCATCTTGAGAGACTCTCAAAAATTTTCAAATGTGTCAATTGAAGATACTTCAGATGAAGAAATAGATATTGTTATGAAAGGGAGTGAGTATAAGTTGTCATATCTCTTTCCAACAAACACTATATTTGATTTTTCTTGTAATAATATTTTTCTCCCAACAAGCATAGGTAGTATGAGTCACTTGTGTTTGTTGAATTTATCTTGGAATCAATTGGAAGGGAGAATACATTAAACTCTTAGTCATATATATACTTTGGAGTTGTTATATTTTTCACATATTAATTTAAGTGGACCAATCCCTGAATAACTCCCTGAGTTACATGAGTTGAGCGTTTTGTATGTTTAATTAAAAAAGTTTTGCGGGAAAATTCCAACTAGGACACAATTTTCTACTTTCAGTGTAACTTATTTTCAAAATAATATGTGCTTATGGGGTTTTCCTTTAGATTCATTGAATGAAGATGAAAGGCAAGAAATAAAGGGTGATAATGCTTTTAACAGTAGTAATGTAATAGTGGGATGGCTAAGTCAGCTCAATGAAAATATGTCATTGGTAGCTGGTTATAGGAATGGGGATTGGATTTGGGGGAGTGGTTACTATCTTTATGTTATGTAAAAGAGCTAATAATTGGGTTATGTCCGCAAACATACCAAACCATTTTTTTGGAGTCTGTTGATTCCATACTTAGAATGTTCTTACTAGCCCACAGAAGATTTCACTTTCTTGTACAAAAAAATAAAGTATATATTTAATTAAAAAATTCTTTTATTTAGTTGTGTTATGAAGCATTATGTAAACCATTAGATTCAAGTTTCCAATTCCCAGTGAGTCAAATTATAAATATAAATATATTTAACATATCTATAAACATGTTTAACATCTATATATCATTGTTTAAATCTATAAGGCAATACATAATTTTATATAAACATAAAAGTTTAACATAAATGTAACACAACTCTACAATAATGGTATGCACTAATATAATATTATCATTTGGGCAAAGGGCATTCTACCACTCAATATGACTAATATGCATAATATTTTTCATGCTCAACCTAGAATTGACATGTGTCCTCTTAAAAATGAAAATAAAATGTTCATTAAATAAAATAAAATAAAATTGTGGGATATAATAAAAAAGTGCCATAAATTATCAATAATGTATCTCACTCTTTACCGTAAATAAAATAAAATATTTTGATATCCATGTAAAGTAATATAATTTTATGTAAATGTTAAATAACTAAAATAATTAAAAATAGTTTAAAAATATATATTTTTAGTTTTGAGAGTAAGGAAAATGTATAGTTTGTATAGTTTTAAAATTATTTCAATAAAAAACTTAAATAAACTATTTGGATATTTATGTTAACTAGTTTATTTTAATATCAACTTCATAAAATTTCAATGTGAAGGACTAAGTAATATTGACATATATTTTAAGATATATTGTAAATATAAAAACATTGTAATGTGGATGATGTGGTTTATATATAAGATATTTTAGTGTTCATGTTAAGTAAAATATTTCAGTCTCAATTATGTATATATTATAATTGGTTATATATAATTATATATATATATTACATAAAGAAATTGAAAAATAGTTATGGTGAATAAATATGAAGTAATTTCTATATTTTACATTTTGGTCTTTGTTCATGTATATTTTTCAATCAATTTTGTATGGAATACAATAAAGATATATTGGAATTACAAATTTAAGTTGTGTAGCCTAAACAATAAATGAGGATTTCCAATCCATTAAATTATTTTATGCATTGAAAAATTTAATTTAAAGAATCAAAAATTACAGATGGGGCATCTACTGGTTCTCTCTCTCTCTCTCTCTCTCTATATATATATATACTTACATAGAGAGAGAGAGAGAGAGAGAGAGAGAGAGAGAGAGAGAGAGAGAGAGAGAGAGAAATTTCTTTATGTCAATGAATCTCAATATATTTGATACGTTTTAAAGCTATATCAATAGACGATTAAGATGGATCTATATTGGTTTTAGTACTATGTTGCTATGTGAATTATTTTTATAATACTTATTTCATTATCTCAATGAAATTGTACTTATATTATGATAAAGTAGTAATTATGTTGATGCACGTGTTTATTTTGGAATAGGGTTTTAAAATTTTAATTTAGTTATCTATAATTGTTAGGTGGATGGTAGAGATTTAAAATCATAAGAATATTCTAGAATATTCTTAGTAGTATACTATTGAAGCATCAGAATTATGTTGCAACAACATAGGGGATAACCACCTGGTCTGGACCTTAAAAGCATCTCCTTTTCTGTTTGGTATAGTGGCTCCAATTGGGGATAATGGGATTAGTTTCCCAGCAAGAATTGATATGATGATGATGTTGGGTTGATATAAGATATAATGGGAAATGATTTAACTAATAATGATCTAATTAAACAATAGACACATGCATCTATCTATTTTAATCTATATCTTAATATATACCTAAGAATAACTCAAATTATGCGATGTACAAAGATATCTTAAAGAAAAAGGTAACAAAAATCATTCAATTGATATAAGAGAAGAAATTGTTAATGATAATTATTTTGACTAAATAGTTAGGAAAAATAATTGTGGAAAATATATCGCATATATCAATTGTTTATGTATTCAATAAGGAATTACAGCTGAAACATTTATACAAAAGTTCTTCAATGTCAAACTGTAACTCAAATTTCATACATAACACAATATAAGAAAGATTACGCTAATTCATAAACAAAATAGAATCATAAAGATAGAAGTACTAGATATGAAAGGTCATATTCATGAGGTCAACAATATTGATATATACACTAGTGCAAAATGGCCAATTAATTACTAAAAGAAGGCTAAAATTTGCATATAAACGACCATTTTCCAGTCGATGACCAGTAGTAGTTAATTTACAATATCTTATAACGTGACCAACTTTTGGTTGTTTTTAGCCTAGTCATTAATTGGTTGTCTCAATTTTATCATCTAATAGTATATTTAGTCATTAATTGCCACAATTAATGACCAAATATACAACAAAATATATTCCTATATGATCACTTGAGAAAACCAAAGAAATATGACCAAAATGTTAGTCGTGTTATAAGATACCATAAATTAGCTACTAATAGTCACATATATGCAAATTTTAGTCATCATTTGAAACCAATTAATGACCAGAGAAATATGACTAAATTTTGGTCGTGTTATAAGATACTGTAAATTAGCCACTAATAGTCATATATATGCAAAATTAGTTGTCATTTGTAATCACACATTTATCATTTGTAGTAGTCATTTATCTTTTTTGGTAGTTTCATATTCATTATATAAATGAGTAATTTAGTAGTTTATATTCATTTCAATTAATTTCATTAATAATCATTATAAATGACTAATTTAGTCGTATATTCATTTTATTTGTGTTCATCATTAATCAATATAACCTACTAATTTAGTAGTTTTAGATTGATTTTATATGTGCATTATTAATATACATAAATTAACTAGCATGATTTTGCAACTAAATTTAAAAAGTGTCATACAATGTGCATGTTCATCTAATATGAAAACACAAAGTTGCATATGTTAATTACAATACTAAACAATATCAAGTGCAACTATAAATAATTTCAACCACGTAAATTATCTTATATGAAATGTTAAAGTATTACAATATGAGTTTCCAACTTAATATTGGTTGGACTACAATTTACACATGAAATGATGTTTCATCACTTCAAAACATTATCATTGTGTTGCCAAGACATTGCAGGTGAATTCACCAAATCGGAAGACCTAATCATCAATTTCTATGTGTGCGTCTTATGTGGGATATTGACTCTAAGGGTATCACTAGATTGACTCCGTAGTCTCTCCTTTTGCATTTGTCGCTCTATTGTTATTGTTCTCAAACTCTTTCTTCAATTATTGCTTCTTACCATCAATACTGAATTCCTTTTCTGAAAACAAAAGAATATATAATTCAGAGTGTAAGAAATTAAATACAATGAACACTAGAATATAAACTAAAGTAGACTATATGACATATACCTCAACATTAGCAATGTCAAAGCCATTTTTCCCCATACACGCAAGAGACTCGAACAAGTTTTCTTTAGTTGGGCGATAATGGCCACTATAATGTGGCTAGATGACTCCATAAACAAAGTAAATAAAATGTCACCATATAAAATAACACCTTAGTAACTTAGGATTCAACCTTCAAGGAAATCTTAGACACAATCATGCCAACTAAGTTACATGCTAAAAATCTCAAGTTGTAGATAACTTGTGAAAACAAATAATTTGAGGTGTGATGTTTAATTCTTATCGTTTTATTCATAACAACATTTCATTTTCTAATGCATGAACTTGGTCAAGTATATAAACAACATGTCCTCAAATAACAACATGAAAGTAAAATTTTTTTATAGTCATGGCTTTTTTTAACACAAAATAGCTATAAGGATTCTAATCAATATCGTGTAATACTAATTTCATCTTCAAGATTTGGTTGTTGTTTAAATGGACATAATACAAAGTATTTTCTATTTCATAGTTAAAATACAAAACAAAATCAAAATAAAAGTTCAAAATACAATCAAACAATAAAGAGAGGATATCATGGAATGGAGATTGTAATTATAAAAAAATCTATTTACCTTTCCACCGATGTCTTGTCTGACATTCCTAAAACATTTTCTTACCCAAAATAACCATGAGGTGAAAGAATCACAACATTGAAAACCATAGGAATCCCTACTAGAAACATTTCCAAAGTTGATGGCTCAGGTGTATGAAGAATCTCTAACAACAAATGAATCATATCCAAGACATGCTATGCATTGTTTCCCCATCCTTTTTCCAATCACATTTCCTGTAACCTATCCATAGCAAAGTCAAGTAACAATCAAACGAAGACATTAACATTTGTTTTTATCTTTTATATCTATAAAATTTGAATCTAATTTGTTTTAGGGACATATTAATTCATATTTAAAGTCTTACTGACATATGAGAAGGTATCAATCAAACACGACATCAAAAAAATCGACCTTAATGAAGTCCTTAAATAGTTTCTACAATATCAATATTTTTATTGCTATGATATCTTGAGTAGAAAAAAGAACATATATGGAAAAGAAAAATCCATATATTTCTTATGTTCAAACTCTGTATATGGTGTATTCTTAGGCATATTTTTAAGACATTCCTCCGCCTTTACCAAAGTGAACTGTAGCTTGGTTAAACTCTGTATCCTTTCATTCAACATCAATTTCTGCAAGATAAATGTCACACATTATTATTTCCCATTTCTCAACATGCTACATATGATAAATTGAAAGTCACATAAAACCAAGAGAAAACTCTTTTCTAACCAAAACAAACAAATAAATAGTGTCTCTAATAAAACTTCATTCTAATATCAATAGATGAAAAGAGTGGACCATTTTTGTTGTTTGACTTTTCGTGTTTTTTTTATGAAAGTGCTTGAGCTTCATAAACCAACAAATGTGAGGGAACTTGTAAATGTGAAAAAAATTATGTTGACCTTTGTAGACTTCTTCGAAATGATGTGAATGATGCCATTTCCGGATGTGGTAAATCTCATAATAAGAAATGACCACATTGGATGCAGAGATTAAATATAAAAAACTTGTGGACATGGCATGTATTCTAATAAATTGCATTGCAATGACTACCATGTGCCTCCACAGGTTACAAGTCCTCAGTATGTTATTCTTGATGATGAAAGAGAGTTGGCAACGATAAGGATGGGTGGTCCTAGTTTGTATAATGGATATCTTCAAACCAAGATCGTCTTCTTAATGAAGCTAGGTTCTAACATGGTAAACCTGGATCTGGTCCTGACTTAGTTTCATTCCATCATACTTTTTCAAGACTTAAGAGGACATAATGGTCCTTCACCTTATAATAGGGTTTGTTTTGAGGTTATAGATAAAGCTTATCAAAAGAAAATAGATTTTTGGGCTTCAAGAGATATGGATCATCTAAATGATAGTAATCATATGTTTTTTCCCCAAGATTCAAATGTAGGGATACATTTTGCAGATTTTACCTGTCCACTAGTGTTTTTTCTAGCATTCCTAAAACATTTTCTTGCCCAAAATAACCATGAGGTGAAATAATCACAACATTAAAAACCATAGGAATCCCTACTAGAAACATTTCCAAAGTCTATGGCTCAAATGCCTCAGCTCCTTCTGTATTGGAAAGCCATATAATGTAAAAAGTGAACTGCCATAAGCTATTTTTTCTAGCAAATCCTTCATAGTTGAATTTGGAGGTAGTTCTTTCACAGTCACCTATTTAATAACAATAAGAAATCCTTTATTCATGAAATTGATATGATGGTAGAAATTTCAAAAAGAATACATAAAAATTTGTGTAAAAGATTAGCCCATGAATTTAAGAAGAAGCAAATTGCAAAGAAACTACATCATAATACAATGTTTTTAAGAATAAAATACTCACTTTATCATATTCCAACATAATTACAAGGAGATAATCATTTGTGCCACATGGTGGGCTCTAAAATTTATCCATATGTGGGTAACAATCTTTATGGGAAGTGACAATAACACCCATATATCCATTTGGATGCATTGGATTCTAGATGAGGAAATCATAGCATGGTAGTAGTTTCATATTTACAAAACAACCAACACAATGAGCATTGACAAGCATATTAATAAAAAGCAAAAGTGTCTTATGAAAAATGGCTATATAAACATTGCCAAATCCCATGATTCTAAAGCTTTAAGAAGTCAATCCATCATCTTATGAAAAAAATATTATTACATCTTTCACAAATGGTTGTCTCAAGATAAACGAGCAAATATTGTTGTAAGTATAGTGTACACCACCCTTTCCATGACATCAGAGGCAATTCAATAATCTTCAACTACCTATTCACCTGTAATAAGAGGAAAAACTTAAGGAATGCCCCAATTTGCACAAATGGCCATTGTGGACTCCCACACAACAAAATAAGTGTGAAGCATGGGGTTGTGGTTGAGACCTGAGTGTCACTAGTTAAAAAAACACACTAACAACAATAACAATACCTTTCATTGGCATGTCCACATTAAATGTTTTCCTTGCTGGCTCTGCCTTCAACATGAGCATAAATGTTCACTTCATTGCACAAAAAATACGAAAAAAAATTTGTTAACAAACCAAATTCTAAAACACACCTCGTCGTCCATGCCTAAATTCATATGTCTACAAATGTGGTTGGATAGAAGCATTATTATCATTCATCAAGAAAACAATATGTCAAAAAAGTAGCAGCCAAAGTTTAGGGATGTTGATGGAAACAATACAATCTAATGGAATGAAGAGGAAGAATATCCAAATACTAGAGCATAAGGAAAATAGTTGGATCAAAGATCTATTGCCAAGAGGGATGGCACAAGAAAAATGTATCCTCGAGAAACCTTGATCAGTGGATATGTGGAAAATTTGAATGGATGAGGATGAGTCCAAAAAATGACAAATCTCAGAAAAAGTACTATTTCTCAACAGACTCAAAGGGAAATCCACTAGTTGGTGTGTGGGGAGAATGTTCTTGATCCCGGGGGGGAATAGAAACAGTTGTGGTTGGGGTCTAGGGAGGCATCAAATAATTGATCAACTGATCATCATAGTAGATTCTTCTCTTATTATGAGATGCATGCCAAATTTATCTAGTCTAGTGGTTCTTAATCATGCAAAAATAATCTCAAGAATCAAACAATAGGAAAAAAAGGTTTGGTTTCATTGATTTCTACCATGTGCTAAGAGGACTAAACTAGAAGGTAGATCACTCAATAAATGCATAATATTTCCTATAAGCCAGAAAACTAGTTACAAATGGAAGGAACATGACTTATTGTCCCTATAACATGAACTCTAATTATGATTTATTCAAAGTTTAATGTGCAAGATAGAAAATCAATATCAGAGTTCATATGTCAAGACAAGAAGAGGCCTGCAAGCTTGTGGCAAGGATGAGCATCAATATTCCTATATACAAAATGGTGTGACCATCAAACACTCGAGAATATTTTTTTTAACATGCCAAATAGCTCCATAACAACAAATGTAGATGGAATTGACCTATTGAATGGGTTTTTGTATTGTCATTTCTAAATATTCTGCAACTCTTCCTGTTGGACAGTATATGGAAGGAAGTATGTTAGATCCTTATCCTTCCTTCTCTAGGGATTGGTGTCAGACATCAAGAAAGTATATTCATAGGGAAATGACCACTATGCATTTTATTGGATAGATGATAAATCGTAAGCAATAAGGGAACTCATCCTGATCTACTCCTCTAGCTTCAGAATGACAAGCTAATTGATCTTACAAGAGGAGACTCAGTTCTTGGTATACCAAGATGTTAGAAATAGTAAACTTACAAAAAAATCAAAATGCTCAGCTACAGACAGATTGTGCAAGGACTCAATGTTCTGTTCTGTTAGCTTCCTGCTGCAGCAGGTATTCATTTTTCATGATTGGCATTTCACAGGCCAAATATGTCGTACTTTTCTCGCTGCAACGCTCCATATTTGCTCAAACAGTCTCCAAATGAAGAAGGCTACTTCAAGTTCATTCAATTTCCTTCAAATTTTGTAAATTTATCCCGGTATCGCTATTTTTAGTTAAAGGGAGGTCCAAACATTTTAATCTTGGTCTCCCTAGGTTTAAATTTCCTGTTTTAGAATATAGAGATTGTAAATTGTCCAAACAGTTTAATCTTGGCAGATGCTTAGATAGGTAGAGAAACAGACGAGCCCACAGCTTTAATCTGGGGCTCCGGAAGAAATAAGGGTAGTATGTAGATAGGAAAGCATCAAAAGAAAAATGAACGACGGGTTTGCAAGTCTAAGTGCACCCCCAAACAAACGAAGAAAAAATGCTAGGCAAGTAGGTTGGGTAGGTAGTTCTGAGGTTGTTGAATTGCTGACCAGTTCCAAGGTTTTCAGGTATAATATCATGCAGAACATAATCAGCAAGGATTTGTAAGCAAAAAGGCTCAAAAGAGGTATAACTGACTCCCCTTCTCTGTTTTCCCCAATTATTAACTAACATCTCCAAAAGAGGTCAAGATCTGCTTGACACCTCTTAAGTTCCATCATCTCCATAACGCTGGCTTGAGTAAAGATCTGCTTTACTCAAAGTTGTTCCATATTTTCTTCCAAAATATGGTCCTACCCCCTTGTAACAGCCTAAGATCTCCCGAACCTAGCGCTTTCTTACCATCTCCATATTAACCACTAACATTGTTATTTAGCTCCCTATTC
The DNA here is from genome assembly GCA_000404065.3 of Pinus taeda. Lineage (NCBI taxonomy): Eukaryota > Viridiplantae > Streptophyta > Pinopsida > Pinales > Pinaceae > Pinus > Pinus taeda. The sequence continues at coordinate 13,440 of APFE031593465.1, forward strand.
TTCCCATCCCCTTAGTAATATTAAGTAAAATCCCCCTACGTAATATCCTTCCCGCTGGTTCAAAAATAACCATAAGAACTCCCGGGAATTGTTCAGTTTATCAGAAACTAAGCAAGAACCCTTGACCTCCAAAACCACCTCCCAGATATGATGGACTCCTTCCAACGTATAAAATCCCTCCGAGGTAATGAGACCCATTCCGAAACCTCAAATGCCCTTCACACCCCCTTACTTTCTCTTTCCTCCTTAAAGTCGTTTCGCATCGCAACCTCGCACTCTCATATTCATGCAAATCATCACCCATCCGTTCCCCACCGATGCGATATTGCGATATCGGTGATCGGCGATCAAAAACACCGAGTGTCCAATCCATTCACCTCTCCATCTCCGCTGATGCAATATTGCGATATCGCCGATCGACAGTCGCAAGCGCCAAGTTTCCAAACCAATTCCCCCCTCGCTCCCCGCCGACGCGATATCGCGATATCACATCAGAGTTTCTTCACCACAGTACGTCCAGTATCTCACCACGTCGCTCTGTACCAGGGACCCACATCTGACGTCATCCCCCGTACAGCCGACGCCATGCTTATGTCAGCAGCCAGAAAGCCGAAAAAAGCTTCGCGCAAGAAGAAAAATCGCACTTCGGAGCTCTAGATCAAGAAACGGAGGCAGTTTCCGAAGCGCTAATCACGCATCGCTATGGGAAATAGGCCATTTCGAGGAATCTTCAGGGAAAATTCTGATTGCTGAGCCCATTGCGCGCCGAAAGAGCCCGAAAATCGCCCGATCATGCCAAAGGATCCGGTTTAAAGACAACAACATATCAATCACATAGTTTAAAGTGTATCAGATCAAATCAGCAGGCATCAAGCGTGTCAAAGAGTATTATTCGACGACGGAAGCCATCAATGTAGTGGCAAAGTGTATCAGAGAATATCTTGAGCAGCGGCCCGAAGCAAGAGAAAATTGAATATCTTCCAGCAGATTCATTGAAGGAGAGCGAAACTACTTGAAGCTCTCAAATCATAATTATTGCACATTCAATTCACACCAAAGCCGAACTGCAGCCCCGAAGCACATTGACTCCAGCAGCACCGCATCTGGTCCCCAAGGGCCACCTCGTCACCTGTTCTGATCCAGCTGCCCCCAGCGCAGCCAAAAAGATTTACTTGCATTTAATTCCAACAGCATTTAGATTTTTGAAGAGTTCTAAACAGACCTGTCAAGGTCACTTGTAATGATGTCTTTCCAATATTTTGTTTATAAATACCACCCTAAGCAATGTTGTGAGGGGTTGGTTGGTTGGTAGTAGTTGTTGTTCAGTCTTCTTTCTAGCATTTTCTCTGAGCAGAGACTCGCACTATAACTGTGATAATTTCCATAATCAAAGATTGCTGAAAGCATGGATTATGAAACTACTTGATGTTTTCTCTTGGCCAAGGAATGATCACCGAATTCCTGTGCTTCTACATGATCCAATAAGTGTTCTTCTTCTCTGTTTTATTTTATGTTTTTTATCACCTTTCCGCCTTTCTAAATTGCAGGAAAAAAGAATAGCTTAAGATTTGTTTCATTACACCTTAAGTTCAATTTCTGCGTTTTTCAATGTTTTCTTCAGAAACAGTTATGAGCTTGTATTCTTAAATGATCTGGTTTACGATGTTTCTTTCACATATGAGTGCATGTCTTAGGGTAATTCTTAAACTGCTCCCGGGTCCCACTCATCCACTTCCCTCTTCTTCAGCATGATGAAATGATTCTTCCTTTTGCCTTTCATCCTTGATGTCCACTCCGTACTATTCAGCAGATCGAGAATTGTATCCTGTGTGGCTTATCCCACTCCGTATTCCCCTTGTGACCAAGAAAACGGCCTCGCAAGCCTCAGTTTGTTGACTCCCGATTGCCCAAATGGTTCGAAACTTATCACACCTTACCATGCCTCTTTGTTCGAGAATCCTACCTTCTTTCCAATCACAATCAACATTCCCTTGAAATCAGAAAGCTAGCCTAAAATCAACAACTAAGGTTGAATCAAAAGGAGAGAGCCCTCTCTGATTGCAGGTGGGCTAGAACCTGCAATCAGAAGATTGGTTTTTGGTTACCTCGGCCGTATCCCTATTAGGAGCCTAGGGACAACCTGAGTGATAACATAATGGCGAATCCACTGGGGATCTCCTCAGATAAATCAATGCAACCAGTCTGCAGCCTTACAGAGGAGGAAAGCGGCTTGTAAAAGCCTCAGTCGACCTGTATCTGCGCACTCCATTGGGGATTCAAGCGCTCTGTTCATCTTTAAACCCCATTGGAGGAAGTGCTCTTGTTCTTCAAAGCTTTTCATGATTAGTTCTGATCTTTGATGGTGGACAAAGATCAGGCACTTCAGAGTCTAGACATCCACCTGGCGACTCCACTTCAATTTCAATCAAAGGCTCCACTGAGGAACGAACCAAATGTTACAGCCAAGTGCCCCATGTATTAACAACAAGCGAGAATGACCGAATCCTGGGAGGAACTTCCTCTAGAGGAAGCTTTAGAAAAATGCAGAGAAAGTTTATCAGAGTTTGATCTTAATGAAGAATTTTTCAGAGCGGTATTGTCAAAAATACCAGGCGGCCGGAATAAAATTTTCCTTGAGTTTGTTGTGGAAAAATATGAGAATGAAATTGAACTCTTGGGAGCTCAAAGTCAGTCTTACGATTTCCGAAACCCCCAAGAGTTTTACCAAAATATTCCTCCTCCATTTCACAAGGAAATAGTGTTGTCTCCTGAATTACAGTTTGAGTATGATCTGGGTTCCAAGGGAAAGATAGAAGGATCAACGGCTAGGGTCATTACCGAAGATGTAGCTGATCCTTCCAGCCCAAAGAACCTGGAATCATGCCAAAGCCTCCATGCCCCTATTCAGGAGGGAACACTGTTGCCTGAGGACCTGCGGATTCTGTGTGATCTGGGATCCAAGGGAAAGACAGAAGGATCATCTGCTAGGCTCATTACCGAAGATGCAGTTGCTCC
>APFE031593467.1:0-60097 GCA_000404065.3 Pinus taeda
TTTTATTCGTAGTTGTAATAGATGCTTTGTTGTTCTTGTCTTCTTATTGATAACTTTATTTTGATGGTTTCTAGTTAATGTTGACATGTTGTTGTATTATCAAATGTGTTGTATAATGAATGGATAGGTATATTGCTTGTTTCTTACTACTGATTTCTTAGAGTTTGCGATTAAATTTATGAAGGATAATTTATCTTAAATAAGACATACTGTTTTTATTGATGGATAGGATTTTCATAATAAGTGTTGATTTGATATCAATGAATGTTAGAAAGAGGTTGATCTCAACAACTTGGCATTGATTTCAATTATGAAGGTGGAGAAGGTCACATTTTACACTCCCCTAAATTATGACTTCAATGATTCACCGAAACAATTAGTCAAAATATAACTTGACTTAGCTATCCTTCATGTGTTATTTTCTATGCAATCTCTACCATTATTACAAGCTCGTGAATTTATTAAATTACAATGCATAAAGAGTATCAAATTATGACATAAGAGTAGAAATTAAAGAAGATCAAGTCTAAACGAGTCTCATATTAAACATCAATACCAGTACCAATAAGCATATCCATTATCTATAACGTTATAATGTTACTCGAATCAATCTGGTTTTGCACCAATTCAATTCAATATTTTAATCAACTACTTATTTGCATTGACATCCAAGTCAAATTTTGCATTGCTTATTCACTAGTCAATTTGAATTCGAAGTTGACTCTATCATATGTTCAAAGTTGACTAAAATACAATGAAGTCAATAAGATCATCCAATCTTATGGATACCAATGTCTACCAACTTTATTCAAATATTATTTCTCCCATTGTGCCATTTTCTTCTTGTGTTGGTAAATCTACATATAACTTTGCAGCTTGCACATGTCAACCAAGTCCATTTATCAACCAAATATATGAGTTATTCATAATATTCACATACATGTCATGATAACAAATAATCAAAGTTCATATATATTGTCTATTTTCTGTCCTAAATGTAGAAGAAAGCATCCTTTAAGAGAACGCCCTCTAGATATTAAAGAAAATAATAAATGTACAATTTGTGTAGATAACCATGCTATGCATAAATGTCCCTCTATACTTGAGCTGAAAGTTGTATTGGAGGGGGGACAACCTAAAGCCAAATGATTGCATGTTGTGTGAGAAAGAAGAAATTGGCCTCAGGTAAGTGTAGGTATGGTTATGGAATCTCCAACACATTTTTTTGGTTATAATGCACATTCATATTCCTATCCTAACGTTGGTCACTCTCAGCATTGGTCGTATGGGAATCAATATTAATGTCGACAACCCTCCCAATCTTTGCAACAAGGATGGAGATGACCAAACCATTCATATCATTCACATAATTTCTAGCAAGCAACTATGCATTCATACCATCCTACATATGCACCTTACCCAATGCCTCAACCAACATTACCTCAGCTGAGTCAACCCATGCCACCATTACCGTTACGTCCAATGTTTCGACCTTCTCAACTCCCTGCTCAACCTTTACCCAACCCCAATAATACAGTGGTACAAATGATACATTCTATGACTCTGCTTTCTTCATCTAGATTTTAGACTATGCAGTTAGAGTCAATGATCTCCAATTAGGATCAGGGAAGGTAGTAACCTCAGAGAATCAAAATTTTCCCATGGTGATTATCTATGAGAAAGGAGAGGAGGAAACTCCTGAACATTCAGAAAAAGATGAAATCATTCATCCTATCCCTATAGATTATGAGCCCTTGTCATCATTTTCCAACCAACCTCCCTATGCAGTAGTTGTGGAGAAGAAATACATCATTCCTAAGTCTAGCATGGCTTCCGAGCTTAGGAACCTTTTCATAAGGGTAAATTTGCTCCAAGCTATCGAAGAGATCCCATTTTTATAAAAATAATTAGGGAAATCTGTCTCAAGAAGCCAGGAAGGAGAAGATTGGAGCCCCAAACAATTCAATTTGTTGGTAGAGGAGCAGATTTAACGATGAGATGTATGCACATGGAAAAATATAATGACCCTAGAAACCTTGTTGTTCAGATAGGTGATGTTCTTGTCTCCAATGTACTTATAAACCTAGGGTAACCATTAATGTTATGACCAAGCGAACCATGGATCAACTTGGACTGGTCCATATTCATCCTACTCCCACTGTGCTTGAACTGGTAGATAGACCTAAAATCAAGCTGGAAGGAGTATTGGATGATGTGGTCATTTCCTTAGATTCTTGGGAATATCCCGTAGATTTCATTGTGCTTCAGCCAAAGAAATTTGTAGGAGGGCATCCCTTGATCTTCGGACACCCATAGCTTGCTACAACCAATGCTTATATTGGATGTCATTTTGGTGATATGTATATTTCCCATGGATATTCCAGAAAGAAAGTCACCCTATATCCACCCACTCTATCTATTTAGGAGTTGTGGGAAACTTTATGGTTAAGCTATAGTAATAATGAGGAGACGTAGCATGTTTCCTTGATACATCAAGATGATGAGTCGTCACAGGAGGGAGAGATTCAAGACTTCCTAAACAATCTAGACACCATGCCTAATTTCGAGTCATTGAGAAGATTTTTAGTCTAGATTTTCAGGAAGGATATGACTCTCTGCCTTCATTATCACAATCTCTAGTGACACCCTTCTGTACTCTTGAGCCTGACACTACTCTTGTTGAGATTAGTCCAATTAAATCCTTGTATATTAGTTCAGACTTGGATCCCTCTCAGCGAGAGCAACTTGTGAATTTGTTGCAGAACCATTTTGATGCCTTCGGATGGGGTTATGAAGATGTGAAAGGAATCCCTCCTGAAACTTTCACACATCATATCTATATTTAGGATGGAGCTCAACCTCTCCAACAACCCCAAAGGTGAATGAACCCAGCTCTAAGAGACATTGTAGAAGAATAATTGCTAAAACTCTTATATCCTGATATTATCTCTCCCATTTCTGATAGCTAGTGTGTCTCTCCATTAGTATTAGTCCCAAAGAGAGATGAGAGATGGTGCATTTTTATTAACTACAAAGAATTGAATAAATCCACTCTCAAAGATTACTCCCCCCTTCCTTTCCGATCAGGTGCTTGATACCCTTGTTGGTAAGAAGTACTTTTCTTTTCTATACAGCTTTAGTAGATATAACCAGATATAGATAGCACTTGAGGATCAAGATAAAACCATGTTTAGATGTCCATGGGGTTCATGTGCTTATGGAGTGCTTCCCTTTGGGTTATGTAATGTGCTGGCTACGGTTAGTGAGAAAGAGTTTTTATCTATAATGTTTTCCATTAATAAATTGAAACATTATATTACAGTATATGAACTTTTTGTACATACTGACCATTCTGCTATAATATATTTTATGAGTAAACCATTAACTAGTGGTAGAGTGACTAGGTGGTTGTTATTATTACAATAATTTAATATCACCATTATTGATAGATCAGGAAAGTCAAATGTAGTTGCAGATTATCTATCAATATTAAATAATCTTGGTGAAGCAATTCCTGTTGATAATGATTTTCCTAACAAACATCCTTTTGTTGTGTCAACAAAATCTCCATGGTTTGTTGACATAGCTAACTATTTAGTCACCAAAAAATACCATGTCACTTATTTGCACGTGAAAAGCAGACTATCATTCAAAAAAGTGTTGCATATTCCTGGATCCAATAAGACCTATTTTACACTGGAGCATATCTCATTATCCGTAGATTTGTAAGAGAGGAAGAGGTGTTTGATATCTTAAAATATACCCATGATGAACCTTGTGGAGGTCACTTCACCAATAAGCGGGTTGCATACAAAGTTTTACTAGCTGGTTATTTTTGGCCTTGCTTGTTCAAGGATGCCAAACAATATGTCAAGCGGCGTGATAGCTATCAGCGAATTAGCAATCCTCATCAAACCAATGAAATGCCTTTATGTCCTTTGGTTATGATTGCGCCTTTTGAAAAATGGGCCATTGATTTCATAGGACCAATAAATCGTACATCATCAAATAAAAATCATATTTTGGTTTGCACAAATTTTGTTACAAAATGGGTAGAAGCTAAAGTTGTTTCTTTTGCTACCGAAAGAGTTTTTGTTGATTTTCTTTTTACTGAAACCTTTACTAGATTTGGTGTACGTAGATAAATTGTTTTCAATAATGGATCGCAATTTATTTCTAATCTAGTACAGGGTGTATGGAGCAGTACAAAATACGACATAGGAAATCAACACTGTATCACCCACAAGAAAATGGTTAGGTGGAGTCCACGAATAAGGTAATTAAGTAAATCGTTAAAAAAGTAGTAAACATGCATAGAAATTATTGGGCTAACAAATTACTGGAAGAATTATGGGCCTATCAAACCACTTAGAGAAATAGCACAGGACACACAGAACATATGACATGGTGTATGTGAAACAAGTCCTTTTGTTGATAGAATTCAGGATCAAGACTTTCAGGACTGCAGTCCAATTGGGACTGGATCTGTTTGAAGCATAGCAGTAGCTCCTTCTACAATTAAATTAGTTATATGAAATCCGAAGGGATGCTGTTCAACAGAACATCTTGGTTCAACAGCAGCGTAACAAGTGGCATGACAAGTCCATTTAGAAGAAGCAGTTCGAACCAGGTGATTGGGTACTCCTTTATGATTCAAGATTCAAACATTTTAAGGGAAAGTTCCATACATGCTAGATGGGACCCTATGACGTGGTCAAATTGTTTTAAAATGGAGCATTAGAAATCAAAACTATTGATGGACGGAATTATGTGTTCCTAGTAAACGGGCATAGACTAAAGGTATATGTTTAGCCCCTTACTAAAGGATATTTTATGCAACAAGTCGAACAACCATTTGAAAAGAAGTTGGTAGGTGGTAAGCACCAAACTCTTGAAGAATTGATTCCTTCTTGTCCTTATTAAAAAATAAAAATTCAAAGTAAATAAAAAGAAAAAAATTGATAAAAATAAAAATTATAAAAAGAAAAAAATTCCTGTAATTATGAAAATCAGTTGACTGACATGATTGCAGAAGGATCAACCTGAAAACTAGCATGTTGGAAGGAAGATCAAAATTTTAATAAAAAGGGAATGTTACTTTATTTTTAGATATGATGGCTGCCACCAAAAAGAAGCAGGTTCATGAAACTGAGCACTTACCCAAGTTTGGGGTAACTACCATGGACATTTTTATCCAAGTAAACACTTACTTACCGCTACAGTTAATTTTTCCTGCACCAGTGCAAGAAAATTTCAAGGTAAATATATCATATTTCTTATATTTCCCATTTCAAAATTTCCCACTATTGTCATTTCTAAATTCCCCAATGAATTACCTTCTTTTTCTTCTAAGAAATTACCCTTACCTGATTTCGTAATATCCCTCTCTTACCTTGATTTTCTTCCCACATGCCATTTCATTTATCCCTCTTGGTGATATTGTTTCATAAATCCTTGCTGTAATATTCCTTCTGATTCTATTTTTTTTACCCATTTCCCACTTCTTTATTCCCTCATAAATTGATTGCAGAATTTGATGCAGTCAATCCAGAAGGCATGTTCAAGAAACACCAAAGGATGGAGAATCAATTTTTCTTCTATAAGAAGGCAAATTTTTTAAGTCTAGTTACAAAAGTATGTCCTATCAGATTATTTGTTTGGTAAAATTATCTAGTGCAAGTACAATGCAGTGCAAGCCGGTTTGGTGCAAAAACACAGTTGATTGTGAAAATAATTTACAGAGTCCTGGAGTGGTTTATCAAGGATATTTATGGGCCTTTACTTTCCTGCACATGTGCTAATATGTTATCTCATTCCATGTTTTAATTGATTCCTTGTTTCATTATTTACTAATCTAGGAACAAATATTTAAAGTGAAAGGTGTGTAAGGTTTGGAATATAATCTTTTTAATAAATGTTGAAGTATGTATGACTGAATTATGACGCTGATTGCGGGATGGTACTATTGTCCGGTAACCTACACACCCTCCTTGAAATGATTTCACACTATCTGACCATTATTATCTTACCTACAATCCGATCATTATAGTCATTGTGCCATCGCCACCTATAACACCATTGCATCAAATCATCACAATTCACCCTTAGTGGGCTGAAACAAATTAATACCTGATGTGGGGGGGTTGTTCTATCATAGCCAGGTTAGTCAGTTTGGAAGGATGGGGGGCAATGAACCTTTGCCATAAAACTCTCGATGAACATTGGAGTTGCTCAAAAATTCCTTTGAGAGTGTGAAGAGAGCGAAGAGGAGTTTGGTTCGAAAATGCACCTGTGAGGAGTGAACTATTATCTTTGCAAGAAATTGAACAAACCACTGAGTATAGGAAAAATCTTACACTATTGAAAGAATCCGGGTTCCTGTCATTTGTACAAAATTTTGACGGGATGAAAATGGCAGTGGCATTAGAGTTTGCAAGGGCGTTCAAAGAAGGTCGAGTCACGTTGGGTCCTTAAAATTTAAAATTACAGAGGAGTTCATCACACAAGCCACGAGTTTAGCAATTATAGGGGAGCGTTGGTTTAAAAAAGAACAGCTCGCAAAGAAGCGTTGGCAATGGTTTGTGGTTGATAAGAAAATTAAGGTTGATTGGAGAAAGGGACTTCCACACACTCCCATGGTTAGGAAGTGGCAAGATTTACTATTTATATTATAGAAGTTTGTAATCAGAGAAGGACACTATACCCTGGCATTTCTATACCACCTCCAATTGCTATTGCATTTTGAGGCAAGAAAATTGATTAATTTTTCTCACTTATTCCTTAGAAGCCTTGAGAAGATGGTGAAAGATGTGTAGAGTAGCAGTGCAAGCCAGGTTGCAAATAAGATATGCCATCACAAGCTTATTACAATTCTGGTCAAGAAAATGTTACAAGAAAAGGGGATAATGTGGGGTGTTTTTTGAAAGAATTCTGAGCAATGAATGTAGAAGGGTCTGCTACCACCAGCACAAGTAAGAAGAGAAAGGTGGGGACATTGTCTCTTGCCAAGTGGAAAGGTAAAAGTTCACTAGTGAAAGCAGAGAAGAGGTCCATTGAGAGCAGTCAACCCACAAAAAAGAAGAGGAAGACTAGAACCTCAGTGAGGAGGAAAATTGTGACCCAAGGGATGAACCAGTCAAGTTCTCGAATCGTAATCGATGAAACACCCAAAAATTCCTCCACAGTGCATAATCTCTTGGTGCTTAAATACATAGTGGCACACACTGTGGAAGATGAGGAGAATGCAGAAGGCAATGTCCTATTGTCAACATTTGTTAGCAATCTAAGGAGCAGAAAGACGACTTCGACACAACACACTAGTGAAGTTCAAGCAGAAGAGAACAAAGAGGAACAACATGTAGAGAGTCTTGATAATTTCATAGAAGAAGACGTAGAAACCCTTAATGATTTCGAGGGCCATGGTACTGAAGACCCTGTGATTTTAGAAGGTTAGGGTAATGAAGACCCTGCGATTTTTGAAGGTCATGGTATTGAAGACCCTGTGGTGTTCGAAGAACAGGGTACTGAATTCCCTGCAGTTGTAGAAGAGCAAGGAACCAAAACCCCTACTAATTTGGAAAGACAAGGTGTTGAATCGCCTGAGAAGCCGGGAGAATAAGGTGTTAAGAGCCCTGGGGAATTCAATGCACAAGGCACAAAGATTTGGTGAGGGCATCAAAACCCTTTGTAATGAGAAAAACTTGAGTATAGAAACCCTCAATGATGTCATAAAATAGGCTTTCGAAAACCTTAACCTCGATGATGATGGGACTTGTTTCGAGTCCATGGTAGAAAAGAAATTCAAACCTAAAGATCTTGACATAGAACCCTCCACTCTTTTCCTCAATAGCAGAATGGTAGAGTTGGAGCAACAAGTCCATGAGCTAGAGGCTTTGAACTAGGTCATGGAAGAGCAGAGTTGGCAGAAATAGTGCGAGGTGGAGTTTCTTGAAAAGTAAAGAGGTAGAAGCATCAAGTAAAGGTATGGAAATATCGGGCTTCGAAATTCTATGGACGCCTCAAGAAAGCAACTAAGCACCTATGGAAAGCTTGAGACAAGAAGGAAAATATAGTAATAACAAGAATAGATATTGACATTCAGGACTCACGAGCTGGCCATTCATTTGAAGGTTTTTTGCAAAGGTAAACGTTGTGTGAGGACACACAACAACTTAGGGGTGGGAGGATGTTGGTGTCCTAAATTTCCCTATTTTCTAGCGCATTTCCATAAAAATAAACCTCTGTTTTATCTCAATAAAATACCCTTCCTTATTGCACTAGTATGAGATAGTTACCCATTCCTGCACATGCTCATATTTTATATTATGATTTATTTCAGCACTTTATTAATCATTTTATATTGATTTTGTTGGCACTCTGATAATTATTTTGAAGTAATAAAAAAGAAAAACTGAAGGTAACCACAAACCACTTTTGAAGATTAGGACCTAGCCTTCCTGATGCTTAGAGAGGGATCTCTCTTTAAGATTTAACTTTGCTTTAGTTAAGATGATTTTAGGCTAGTTATTTCTTGCACTTGTGTTTTTTTCTAGAAATTTGGTGGTGGGATCACTTTACTTAGATGGACAGAGGATTGGATTATAGCATTGGGATATGGAGTTGGATGTCTGATAAACAAGACTCAATTGTCTTCTAAGAACAATGTCTACAGAGCAAGATACACGAGTCAATGCAGATCTCAGAGGCTAAATGGTGAATGGCTTCAAATCGGGTCTAGGGAGCAATTAAGGGCTCTCTAGGCCAAACTTTGGAAGAAATAGAAGAAGTCAACTTCGGATGGGATAACAATCAAGGATTCTTAAATCTGGGTATAAGAGGGAAACATGCAAATAAATTACTGTGCAAAACATTGTAATTAAACAGGTTCTATATCATATTTCCAGTTAATTTATTTATATTTTATAACACATTCAAGATTATGGAAACACAAAATAAAGGTAACACAATAACAAAAAGAAATTTCTTCACTGCAAATGTCTCATGTCATGAATATTGTAGCAAAATTCTTTAATTACTTGCTCCAGTCTGTTGACTTGAAAATAGTACAAACACCCTTAGGTTTAAGATCAAAATAACTCTGCAAATGTAAAATAATCCACAACTAATACTTTGAATTTTGAAGGATTTATACAAAAGGTTTATTATAAAATATCTTAAACTAATTTGAGAATTAATCTAGGAAAGGAAAATACCTTCTTGTAAGAAGATAGAGACATCTATTGAATTGTTTCATGTTGTCCATGTTATTTTGGTCATGCTGGCTGTTATGCTTTGATTTTTAGCCCTTTATGCTGATAGGCTATTTGGCTTTCACCTTTCATTTGATACTCTTTCACCTGATACAATTTCACTATGTTAACTTGTCTTCATCCTTTTACCATGCTCATTTATTTTTTACTGTACACTTATAATTTACAGTTTATAATTTACTGTGTTTTTTCTATAGTACATCATTAAGTTTTTTCCATGTTTCTTCATCTAGTAACTGGATGTTGAGACTTTTCCTATATATCTCATCAACCTCTATATATTTTGTAAAAGTAGGTTTATTGATAAATAAGTATTTCACCTCATGTTGAAGGTAAAGAAGATTTTCAAAAGTCTGGTATAATACTCTGCCAGTTGGTATACCACTCATTGATGAGGTATTTGCGTGCTCTTGGGCCACTTCTTTGATTTTCTTGTTGTAGTCATCTTGTGTCATCAGCTTATCATTTATGACTAAGGGACTAGGTAATCCATTTTCCCTCAAAATTTCAAACTTGGTCATAAACTTGTCAATGGCTTAGTTGCATGGTTTGATAGTTATCTTCTAAATTTAACATTAAATTTCTCTTAGTTAAGACCCTCTTGACTTCCAAAATGGTATCTAATTTGTGAGGTATGTCAAGTTCTTGTAGCTCATATTTGTTCTTGTATTTGATGAATTGGATAATTCTTACTGCTTCCTTTGGCATTTCTCAATGTTCTTCTTTGATCTTCTGGATGGCTTCTGTATCCTGTTTGATCAAGTCTATCTCCTAAAAAATTACCTGGATAGATGGCCAAATATCATTGACAGAGTCAATGACATTGGCCGAAAATAACTGCTTGGCCTTTCTAAAAGGCTCACTCATTGTCAATTCTTTCTGTAGGATTTTCACTCCCTCATTCGTTCTGGTAGCCTTATGTTTTTCTTCCTTGTGCATGATCTAGGCTAACCTATAATTTGTCTCGAGGCTAGTAAGTTTCTCTCTTAATTCTTTTCATTTCACTGGTCTGAATGGAGATTTATTCCATTGCCTTGACCAACCTATTTGCTTCATCACGTGTGGTACCTATTGCTATTGATGCCAGTGCTGATGTAGTTATTATTGTTGATGGAAATGTAGTGGCCATTGGACTAGTGGGAGCTAATGTTGTTGCGAATGTGGAAGGTACAACTGTGGTCACTGTAGGAATCACAATTAAAGGAGCACTGTATAGAGTAGCTTGTTTGAGCTGGATCAAGCTATCTATTTCCTTTTACATTTCCTTCAAATGGTCATTAAGTTGTAGCACCATGTCCATCATATCCTCATGATTTGTTTGGCTTTCTAGGACTTCTTTCGTTTGAGGGTGTTGTGACTGAGGCAATTTGAGCTATTTCTTAAGGGCTACAATGTGTTCATTTTTCTTCTTAATCAATTGTTCAACAACCTTGATATCCTTTGGAAGATGGCCCAACTCAATGATCAGGTCTTCTAAGGATTTGATCCTTGTGCCTTTGGTACTAGAGGAGGCTTTTTCCAGTTTGTACTGAGCCGTCATATTGTCTAATGATTCACTGAGCTTCAATGTTATCATTGCTTTTTTTGTCAAGGTGAAGTAGATCATCAATCCATCCTTCTTGTGAAATTCTATTTGATCTATTGGATGCACATCCCTAGATAAGACCTCAAAGTTGGTATTATTGTAGTCTCCTACGGTTTTAGGTTGCTGGACAGTAGGCTATAAGAAAGACACCTGCATTATATCTTCTTTGATGTCAAAGGCTGACATCAATCTCCTCTGGTTTGGTGGTGTCATCTGCATGCACTTGGCATAAGTGTCTACCTTGAGCTTCTCATTCCTCATTTTGATCTCCTTAAATCTTTCCTTGATATTTGCTTCCTTGTCAGTTGGCCTGACAAAGGAAGACACCTCCACACTCTTTTGTCTCAGTATAATCTGGGTGTTTGAAGAGGAGGGCTTCTATGTTTCTGTTGATGCAACAGTATCAGTTGTTTGTCTATCCAATTGCCCCATTGCATTAGTATCAATCATTTGTATTGATGCAATGTTTTCTTCCTGTTCATATAGAGGAGTCAATTTGGATTGTTTGCTTAGTTGGAACTACTGATCAATGGTGGCCATAGGAGAGCTTGAAGGTTCCTCCCTATTTCTTTTGGGACTATTCTCCTCATTGACACGATTCTGAATGATGGGAGGGATATTGATGGGTTCTTCCAAGTCTGGGACCTACAAAAAAGAGCTTTGGTCAAATTATTTCTCCAAGTCAATCATGGTGTTCTCCACATCCGCCACTATGTTGTCCTTATCCATCAATGTGTTCTCTACTGATTCTAACTGATTAGCATATTTTTCAATGTCAGGCATGGGGTAGTGAATGTAAGGTCCCAGCTTGACCTTTTGTCTCAGTTTGCTTATAACCCCATGAGGGTCATATTACCATATGAAACTATTCTTGAATTTGAATTTCTGGAGTATCTTATCAAATTCAGGCCCAACGTCTCTGATAATTCTTTTGAAGTAAGAAGAAATAAAAACCAAATTTAAACACAAACCACTTTTGGAGATGAGGAACTAGCCTTCTTGATGCTCAGAGAGGGCTCTCTCTTTAAGATTTAACTTTGTTTTAGTTGAGATGATTCTAGGCTAGTCATTGATTGCACTTGGGTTTTGTTTTGAAAACTTGGTGGTGGGATCACTTTACTTAGATGGACAAAGGATTGGCTTATACCATTGGGCTATGGAGTCAGATGTCTGATAAACAAGAGTGGATTGGGTTCTAGAAACAGTGTCTATAGGGCAAGATAGAGGAGTCAATGAAAATCTCAGAGGCTAAATGGTGAATAGATTCAAATCGGGTCCAAGGAGCAATTAAGGGTTCCCTAGACCGGACTTTGGAAGAAATAGGATAAGTCAACCACAATGGGAGAGAAATCAAGGATTCTCATATCTGGGTATTATAAGAAAACATGTAAACAAATTATTGTGTAAAAAAAAGTGTAATTAAACAAGTTCCGTATGATATTTCGAGTTAATTTTTTTTTTTATATATAACACATTTAATATTATGAAAATAGAAAAGAGAGGTAACACAATAACACAAATAAAGTACTTCACTACAGATGACTCATCTCATTAATCCTATAGTGAAATGTTTTTATTACTTGCTCCAGTCTCTTGACTTGAAAATGGTACAATCACCCTTAGGTTTAAGATCAAAATAACTCTACAAATGTAGAATAATCCACAACTAGTACTTTGAATTTTGAAGTATTTATACGAAAGGTTTATTACAAAATATCTCAAACTAATTTGAGAATTAATCTAGGAAAGGGAAATATCTTCTTGGAATAAGATAGAGACAACTATTGAGTTGTTTCATGTTGTGTGTGTTATTTTGGTTCTATTGGCTATTATGCTTTGATTTTTGGCCATTTATGATGGTAGGTTGTTTGGCTTTCACCATTCATTTGATACTCTTTCACCTCATACACTTTGGCTTTGCTGATCTATCTTCATCCTTTGACCACACTCATTTACCTTTTACTATACACTTATAATTTACATTTTATAATTTACTGTGTTTTTAATATTGTAAATCATTCAGTTTTTGCCATGTTTCTTCATCTAGTAACTGGATGTTGATCATTTTCCTATATATCTCATCAGCCTCTATATTTTTTGCAAAGGTAGGCTTATTGATATATAAGTGTTTCACCTCATGCTGGAGGTAAAACAGATTTTCAAAAGAGTGTGGTATAATACTCTGCTAGTTGGTATACCACTCATTGATGAGGTATTTTCCTCTTCTTTCGCCACTTCCCTAATTTTCTTGTTGTAATCCTCCTATGTCACCAACTTATCATTTATGACTAAGGGATTGGGTAGTTCCTTTTCTCTCAAAATTTCAAACTTGGTAATAAACCTGTCAATGGCTAATTGCATGGTTTGACACTTATCTTCTAAATTTAACATTAAATTTCAAGACCCTCTTGATTACCAAAATGGTACATGTCCTATCAAGTATGTCAAGTTCTTGTACCTCATATGTGTTCTTGGAGTTTAGGAATTGGATAATTCTTATTGCTTCCTCCAGCATTTCTCCAAGTTCTTCTTTGACCTTATGGATGGATTATATAGCCTGTTGGATCAAGTCTATCTATTCAAAAATGGCATCGATAGATGGCCAAATATCATTGACAGATTCAACGATATTTTCCCATAATAATTTCTTGGCCTTTCCCAAAGGCTAACTCGGCTTCAATTGTTTCTCCAGGCTTTTCACTCTCTCATTCATTCTGGCAGCCTTTTGTTGTTTATCCTTGTGCATGACCTGGGCTAACCTACAATTGGTCTCTAGGCTGCTAAGTTTCTCTTTTAATTTGTTTATTTCACCGGTATGAATGAACATTTTTTCCATTTCCTTGACGAGCCTATTTGTTTCATCACCTGTGGTACCTGTTACTGTTGATTTCGATGTTCATGTAGTTGTTGTTTTTGTTGTCAATGCAGTGACCATTGGACCAGTGGGAGCTAACACTGTTGTGAATGTGGAAGGCACACCTGTGGTTTCTATAGGAATGAAAGTTGAAGGAGCATTGTCTAGAGTAGCTTGTTTGAGCTAGATCAAGCTCTCTATTTCCTTTTCCATTTCCTTCAACTGATCATTAAGTTACAACAAGAAGTCCATCATCAACTCATGATTTTTTTTGCTTTCTAGGACTTCTTTTGTTTGAGGGTGTTGTGACTGAGGCAGATTGAGTTGCTTCTTAAGGGCTACAATGTCTTTGTTTTTCTTCTTAATCAACTGTTCAGCAGCCTTGATGTCCTTTGGGTCATGGCCCAACTCAATGATCAAGTCTTCTGTGGATTTGATCCTTGTGTCTCTCGAACTAGAAGAGAATTTTTCTAGTTTGTACTAGGGTGTCACATTGTTTAATGATTCCTTGAGCTGGAATTCTACCATTGGTTTTGTTCTGAGGGTAGAGTATATCATCTCTCCATCTTGCTTGTGAAATTATATTTGATCTATAGGATGCACATCCCTGGCTAAGACCTCAAAGTTTGTCTTCTTATAGTTTGTTGTGGTTTTAGGTTGTTGTACAGTAGGTTGTAAGAAGGACACTTGCATTTTATCTTCTTTGATGTGAAAGGTTGACATCAATCTACTCTGGTTTGGTGGTGTCATATGCATGTGCTTGGCATAAGTGTCTACTTTGACCTTCTCATTCCTCATTTTGATCTCCTTGAATCTTTCCTTGATATCTACTTCCTTGTGAGCTAGCCTGACAAAGGAAGAAACCTCCACACTATTATGTCTTTATATAATATAGGTGTTTGAAGAGGAGGGCTACTCTGTTTCTGTTGATGTAGTAGTCTTAGTTGTTTATCTACTCCTTTGCCCCATTGCATCAATATCAATCATTTCTTCTCATGTAATGTGTTCTTCATGTTCAGACAGAGGAGTCAATTTTTGCTACTTACTTAGTTGGAACTCTTGATCACTGGTACCCATAGTAGATCTTGAAGCTTCCTCTCTGTTTATTTTGGGATTCTTCTCCTCATTGATAGGAGTATGAATGATGGGAGGGATATTCATAGGCTCTTCCAACTCTAGGACCTGTAAGAAAGAGCTTTGGTCAAATTGTTTCTCCAAGTCAATTATGGTGTTCTCCACATCCACTTATGTGTTGTACTTATCTATCAATGTGTTATCTACCCATTCTAACTAACTAGCATATTGTTCAATTTCAGGCATGGGGTAGCGGATGTAAGGTCCAATCTTGAAATTTTGTATGAGTTTGCTTATAATACCATGATGTTCATAAAGCGATATGAAACTATTCTTGAATTTGAATTGCTGGAGTATCTTATCAGCTCCAGGCCCAACCTCTTTGGTGTTGCAGATGAAGGGGCCCATTTATTTTTTCATTTTAAATTGTGTTTTCTTCCTAGTAGCTAGGAACTAGACCTCATCCACACCTATCATTTTCCTAAAGTATTCGACGGAAAATAATCTCATTGGAAGATACTTAGGCAATTTGTAGGGGGGTAATTCATAGCCAGAGATATTAATCTCAGTATGATTCAGGTTGAGGTACCAGTCTCCTACTCTACTATTCTTTGCCAATTGCAATACTCTCTTGATCTCAATACTGATTCTAGGTTGAGTGCTAGAAGTCTGCATGTTCATGACAGGGTGAACAAAACATTCTATGAAGACTATGTATGTGAATGTTGTGTTATACTTGTGGACCAAGGGTGTCTAATAGATGATTGATCCTTCCTTTCCCATGGTATCTATTTTATGAATCTTCATTGGGAACTTGTCTGTTTGGTAATATAGGGACATATGAAATAGTACTGAAGAGTATTTGAAGACTCTTTCTGTGGGAAATCTAGTGAATTGTTCATGCATTCTGTCAGCAATGAACTAGGCATAATCACACATAATGGTAGGAGGCTAGCCTGGAGTGGAAATGGACGAGAACGAAATGATTATTTCATCCAAAAAATTGTCTTATGTGAACCCTCGGATGCATGAGATCATGGAGATTATTCTCCTGCCAGTCTCTCAAAAGATAGCAAAAACAGAAGGTGGAATTTCCTTAGGAGTATGGCGTTCCTCAATGATGAAATTATGAAAAAAAAATCTTGATATTAGCTCGGTCTAATGTGGTGTATAGCTCCAACAAGTGTGCAATGGACAAAGGAGTCAAAGTGTGGCTCGGTTCGATTTGAAGCATCTAGTTGATAGACTTAGTAGTAATTGAAAATAAGAAGTCTTGCTTTTGGGCAATTATAGCCCTCTAGCTAGGTATGTAACATGCATGACAGAAATGTATAATGTTTGGGAATGGATGGGCTTCTGGGAATGTATAATTGGGTATATTTGAATCCCAAAGGTGGATATAATCTGCTTTGTTCAAGAATCTATCCTTGGCCCAACAATTCTCAAAAGGTTTTCTTGGGTGACTGTGTCTTTGATTTGAAAACCTCTACGTGCTAGGGCCAGGTGGTCAATGTCTAAGTGAGTGGTCATCAATGTTTTAACATCCAGAGAGGTTGGGGCAGCCATTTCTATGATAAAATGTGGAAAATTAGGCTTTATATGGCTTTGAGACTGAGACTTGAGTAGTTGAAACCAGGGTGGGGAACTAGCAGGTTGTAGGTTGGGGTTCCACTACATTGACAATGGTAGACTCTCAATTTAAATTGAAATTAATTATTTTTTTTCAATTATTTTAAGAATTTAATATTATTTCATCAAACAGTAGACAATTCTGGTTTTTTGCTTAAATACCTGGAATTTACAGTCATGGTTGCAATCGGTTTTTAATTGGCGTTTGCAGAGGGCTTTGGCAGCTAGGATGGTGTGCAGTGGTGGTGTTGGAAGGCTTTGATGGTTGACAGTTGGTCGTAAGAGTTTACCTCACTAGGGTGGTGGGTCAAATTTAGGTTTACTCGAGAAAATGGTTAAGCAATGGAGTTAGTGAAGTGGGGGGTTTTTAATGTTAGGCTAAAGGGTTTAAAGGGGTTTTTGGGTAATTATTGGAGGGAAACAATGATTTTAAAAGGGGGGAAATGTGTGAAACTAAGGGGTAGGAGTAAAAATGAGGGGAAAGGGGTTTTCATAAGCCATGAAGAGGTGAAAGGGGAATTAGTGAGTATATAGTGGGGGTGAAATGAAATGAAGGGGGAGTTAAAACAATCAACTTATGATCATGTTTTTTTCATTCATAATTGCTCCTACACAATTGAAACAAATAGTTAAGCATGATACTAGTGCTTATGCTCCAAATAACTTGTATTTCTACAACCTTTCTTTACTTACCCTAGCATTTTTTCTTCACTTTGGTGGGTCCACTTAAGCTAGCAAGTCCTTTTCTTTCCTTTTCTTTTATAAAACAAATTATATACTTCTAACCTTATATTTTCCAAGGGGTCAAACTAAAATGATGATCTCCTTTTATTTCTCTACCTAACTAATGATCTGCCAAGATTAAAGTGTTTGGTCAGATTTTATTCTCTAACTATAAACATGAAATTCAAAGCATGAAATAGTCAAGATTATGTTGTTTGACTATCATGGGTTGTGGCATGTATGACAAGCTACACACAAGCATTATTTAAGACAATAAAGTAAAAAGTAGTGGCACTTGGACTTGCACACTTTCATGATCTTTTTTTTGTTTGGGGTTCATATCTTTTCATATTTTTTTGTATTTTTTGATCTTTTCTTATTTTTCTTGTTGATATTTCTTTTAGGAAATACCCCTTTTACAGCTTTTAATTTTAATATGGAAAACATTTGCAAAAATGATAGGTATGTATAATATTACGATAGTTAACCTCAACCAATTCCAAATTATGAATCCTATCACTATAGGAATCTAATAGATTTCATGCCTATTTACATATCTCTTGTAAATCATATTAATTTGCTAGAGTAATCATGGAACTCAGTAACAATTATGAATGAGTATGACTAGTGCAGGTAGATTCCTGCAGCACCAAGAAGATTGTATGAGATTTCTGAGAAGCCAAATATTCCACAAGGATGGGTCTCGATCCCTGACTCTAAGTTTAATTTTTGATGAACTGAAGCAAGATAATAGGTGGCGCGCAATCAGAGAATGTTTTCCAAAGTTAGGCTGCGACTAAGTGAGACTCATGTTTATGACAACTAGTGGCCAAGTTTGTAATTTCAGTTTCTAAGTCTATTTGGCCAAAAGGCCTGAACAAGAAATGTCTGTAATTAGTGAAAATGGCTAGAGCCAATAGGATATATATAATATAAATATAGGTAGGAGGAGGCTAGTAGAGAACCATTGATTGTAATTTTTTTTATGTAATCCAGTTATCTCCTCAGCTCTGGAGCTGGACTCCTCTGTCATGTATATTTATTGAATCAAGTAGTACAAGAGAATGGCCATGATTTGCATACACAATGTCTAGTTTAGTTTTCATGTATCTTTTGAAGTGTTGATCTTTTTCGTTCCTTAGAAGTGGAATGAGTTGGTTGGCTAGGGCCCAACCAACCCAGCTCGTTTACCCCTCTTACATTCATAATTTAGAATGAATGTGTGGATATTTCGTTCGTAGTTGTGTGATGTTATAATTTTAATTTTTATCTTTCAACTTCCGATTTAAAATATCTTTTGTAGCTAATGTGTGAAACAGATCCATGGTTTGAGAGTTAGTTGTGTTTATGTTGTTTATGAGGTATCTTCCTTGCATTTCTTTTATTCTCAATGTTTGTTTTAACTCATTTTTGATTGGGTCATGCAGAGAACCCTCTCATGCACCAGTGCATGGTGTTGCCTGAACTTTGGTTTAATCATTCTTTTGCAATGAATACTGAACAACTTCTATACATATTATTATACTTGCAAATAGAATAAACTTATTTGAATGGATTATTAAAGCTAGATAACACATGCAAAACACTTAGATTACTGTTTGATTCTTTTGAAGTGCTTTTATTTCATGAATTTTATTTCCTTTGCAAGGTGTAATGAATTGAAGCATTTCCTTTTTCATAGATAATTTACTTCAGAATTTCATTTACAGTTGCAATTCTTTTCCAACACATATTTCAGTGTTTTAGAATGTAATTTGGAAACTAGGTGAAGGAAGCTCTGCTTTAGTGCAAGAGATGGTCTCTTGTCACAGAAACATAGTGCTCTAAGCCCTAATGCTTAGAGCACCTCCACTAAGACATAATTTTTCAATAAGGAAGGTCATATATACTTTTGCATAGAGATACTGTGCCTTCACTAGTACAATTAGATTGTAGCAGTGCAAGGATAGGTTGCTTGTGTGGAAGGAAGATCATAACTAAGATAAAATTCTGCAAGGGTCCACTTGTCAAACTGTTAGTCATCCATCTAAAGATGAACATAGCATTTAATTATAGCATTTAGTATTGTTTATGTTGTGTGGAATTTCTTTACGTTATTTACATCCAAATTGTCTTTTACATTCCAACACTAGAGTTGTTTTGGTGTCAATTATCTTCTCGATTCATTTCTATCCGATTCTGCAAAGCATATCCTTTAAGAAGTAGGATTAGAGATAGGAAAATTTCATACCATTTCTAGCATTTCATGTGCTTCGTCTCTAAGTTTACGAAACCCCCGAGTTTAAAATTAAGTGTTGATGTGTTTGTCAAGCACAATTCCTGCACCCAACATGGGTAATGGTTATTTTGGCACGTGATATTGAAAAGCAATGGTTCTCGCCCATGTTATTGTAACATAACCTATTTATAGGTTATGAAAGTCGGTAATAAAGTGGATATAAATCTTCATCGATAAAAATCTTATTCCATGCTTTTTGAAATTAATATATGTCTAACTTATAATAATAATTAATAATAATAATAAATTTAATTTCAAATTTTTTTAAATTTTAGCAACATGAGATGTATTATGAAGTATATGTTTTCATGTTTATTATGGAATGATAATTATTAACATTTACTAGTCATTTAATTTATGTAATTGTGCTAGTATGCAAATTTCTATTAAAAATGTGTTATTTGTTTTTTTTAATATTGATAATTTAAATACATTTTAAATATTTGAAAGCTACTCTAATGCTATAGGTTTTGAATATTTGAAAATACATTTTTATAGTGAATTACTCATGTGTTTACCTGTTTTTTTTAGTCATATGGGGAGTGAGATAATTTATCTTGTTTTGGTTATTGGATTTGTGTGTTTAGATATTTTTAGTACACAGTTTTCTTCTCAAAATAACATGCACACATTTCTTTTTACGGTTTGAAGTGTAAAAATATTTTTTATTGTTTTTTTCTTCTTGCTTCGCCTTTTTTTTTTCTAATTTTAGATATATTTTCTTAATCTCTTTTTAGCTTTTATACAATATTGAAGAACTAAAAGTTTATCCTAGAAGACAAGAAAGAAAATTCATAGTTAAAAGAATGTATTCCTTAGATGAAACTATTCTCCAAACAACTATAATTTATTCTAGAGCACTATATGCTTTAAAATATTATTACTTTTCACTATACCATAGATTATGTATTTGATATATACAAATATATTTGCATGCTAGGCATGTCCACTATATATTAGATTCATTTTCCTTTTGAGAAAAAAATTGTATTTATACATGAAGTAATGTCTACAAAAAATATGAAAGGTTACATTGTCATTACCAATGGGTTGATGTTGTATTTCACATTAGTACCATATAACAAGAAACAAATCAACAAGACTACAAGCCACATACTAAGAACTTTTACCAATTTTTAAGTATCAAAACACTTACCCCATTATAAATATCACATTTAACTAAATTATAAATTTTTATCCCCACTTTACCATGGAAATTCTTAACTGAAGTAAATACCTCTTCTTAAAACACTATGGGCCAATACCATGGCTTATAAATATCACTTGTTCAATATGACATATGTTGATATGGTGTTTTCTTTAATTAAACAATTTGACATCAATTATTTAAGACAACATAATTAACTTGGAGGTAAATCTTAACCCTTGATATGTGAACACTACTATGACTATTCTAGCATATTCCATGGAGGTTAAATCTCTACCATTCACCTAATAATTATTAATAATTAAATTAAAAGTATGAGAAATTTAATTTCCTTTATACCTTAGTTACCCTCCATTGTGGAATCTAAGGTCATCATCCGGTGAATATGGAGGAATTGTTACAACCAACAAGACATATATTAGGCATTTATATGGACAAGAAGATAGGGTTGCTACAAAATGAGGGATTATGTATTTTCCCTTTCCGAAATTTACTAAAATAAATCAAAATAGATACATCCCTTGAAAACTTCAAAATTCCCGATCATAGATAACAATAAAGTCATTACTTATCAAGATTAGATCCATCTACATTAGAAGATATAACTACTTTCGCCATCGATGAGCTAATAATAATGTGTGTATCTTTAGACTGAGATTTATTTTTAGTACTAGAAGATTTATGTTCCTTATGTCTTTCCTTAGCTTGAAGTGAAGTTCTGAGTTGATTATCTTCATGGACAAGCTAACAGAAACACTTTTCAAGACATGAGACAATGAGAAATTATTGTTGGTACCAATACATGTTCTTAATTTAGCCTCATTCAAATGGATGTTTCTTGTAGGACTGTCATTACAACAACCGACATCAACGCAAAAATCCCAAATTATCTTGGACCTATGGCCTATTTAATTTTGGCAAGGTTCTAGGATGATCCTCGATATAGACAAACTCATCATTTCTAGGAGTATTCTATTGTCTGTTTCGCCTTGCTCAGGAAATTTTCCTTTAATTTGTTTAATATTAAATTTAGATTGAGGGTTTTGTTCATATTGATTCATTTATTTTACATGTACAGGTTCTTTAGGTGCAATTTTGGGTTGAACACTTACCCTATAGGGTTTCACTTCTCTTTTATCCTTAAATTCTAATTTTAAATCCATATCACAGACAATGGTACCCGAGGTCATGCTTCTAGTTAAGCGAACACGAGTAGGTTTGAGGGTTTCAATGCTATTTTCATTCAAACCACAAGTTTTTCTTCATGAAATGATTCTACATGATCATTCTATAATGAATGATGATATGGTCACTCAACAAGACTCTCTAATGAAGGGGTATGTGGACAAATACATGAGGAATTGGAATAATTGAGTAACTTTGGTTTTTTGAAACCATTTCAATCTAGGAAATGATCCTATTCATCCCCCATCTATGTTGAATGGTGTCTAACTAGAATATAGGTGAAACTATGATGAAAGAGTGATGTTTCAAAGTTCTTACAATGCGACTGGTATGTGCATGACATTCTAGTTATGCTTTTATAAAGATAAAAGGGAAAATTAAGTTTATGGACGATAAATGCCATTAACAACCTTCTATGATAAATAAAAACCAAACTGTGTCACCCTTCACAAGTAGCATACTAATGCAACAAAAGACCTAAATTACGACATTTAGATTTCAAAGAGGAAATTGGCATACCTTTCACATGATATCCACAATCTTTAATGACGATAAGTTTCTTTGAGGAAATATCACACATTACACAATTTTTAGACCATTTATCTCTCTAAAAGGGAATATGAGTAGTTTCTACAATCAAATCAATATCTATAACAATCTCTAGATAACCCACTCAATCTTTCTTTGTATTAAAAGAAGAGGCAAAATGATTGACAATTCCTTTACTATAACCCTGAAACAACTGAAGTAAATCCCACTAGGTGACTTCCTGGAAAAATTTTACATACTCATCATATGCCTCTATTATGTGAGCTCCAATAGATTTAAACATGATAAGGGGTTCCATGGTTAGAATCCAAGAGGGTTTCAACTAGGAATTATTGTGAACATAAAGGTAAAATGCACAATGAGATGGTCACCAAACCCTAACTTACATAGCAATGTAAAAAATATGAACAACAACAATGAAACAACAAGGTGTTGGTAACCTAGAAACCCCAAGGGGTAACTCAAAAATTGACAGTCAGGAGGTATGGTATAGAGACATTAATGGCTGTCATATATGAGTGTTTGTGAGTGGCGGATTTGAGAAAATTAGTGCAAATCACGATTAGCATCTCTGATGAGAATGCAAAATCACCCATGAAACTTGATACAAATCTCAAAGCAATAACCCTTAGTGTGAGAACCATCATTTCTCATGATTGAAAATATGAAACTTTCAAAATGAACATGAGCATACACATGAATATAAACTCACAATAATCATAAATGGGTTGTCTAGTCAGTAAAATATTTAAACAAATTCTTATATGATAATTTATTGATATAACAAATATTAAAATATGGGAAATATACCAAATGTAAAAAAATTCAAGTGTAAATTATCACATAGTCTATAATTCATTAGGTAATAACTTTTCATCACATTATACCATATGTAGATACTAGGGCATATATATAATGCAATCATTCATATGAAATAAAGTGTTATTAATGCATTATAAAATAGAAATAGAAATAAGATAGGGCTACTACAAAATCATGGATTCTACAGTGACCCTTTTTCACTTTGACATTCATATGTTTTATAAAATCATAGCCTGTCAACAACTTATTCGAATATCAGAAAGGGAGATTTTTTTTTTTATTTCTACTGAATGGGAGAATGCTTCATCAATAAACCACAAAAAGTAGGTTTTTAAAGGGAAATTACATGTCAAAACCATTCAAGTCATACAAAATCAAATCCAAACATGGAGGTACAAAAAAGCTTTCACTACAAATAAAAATGATAGAAGAAGAGGATGTGAAAAAAATAACTTTTAACTATCCGTTTAAAGGCACCGAGATATTATCGTCTAAATATTACCTCCCTCATGTATCTAATATAAATTCTTGATTGACCGTTAAAGGAGTGTATTACAGTTTACCTCAATGTCTATAAAAACAAATCCTAAGATGTTATTCATGATGATAGTGTCAACATTTCCATACTACCATTAGTGAAAAAATATCATCTTTTCATATCATATTAGGGTCCCATTCTGAAATTTTTATCATTCCACTAGGTTGTCATGCAAAATTTTGGTCACTGAAGGTTGAATTAAGGTTTCCTTTACTCCTTTTAGAAATTTACCCCTTGCTGGCTCATTTGAACCTTGCTGAGTATATATTATCCATAAGTTAATGACACCATGCCATCACATTAGTCATGTCATATTGAAATTCAATACTTCAAGTTCTCATTAGGTATTTTAGGGTTTCCAAGGATCAAATAATGTCTCTTAACCATGTGAGGATGATTTGTAAAGAGAAATTCTTATTTCATCATGTAATGTTATGTTCACAATATGTAATAAGTAATGTTCCAAAGTTTCCTACTCGATCTCTATATGCCAACTTCATTAAAGGAAATTCAAATTCAAAGAGTTCTCAAAGACCATCAAAAGATCAATTTGTCAAAGGAAATAGTCAAGTGAAAGGGTAAATTCTCAAAGCGTTATGTAAATGCCAAAGCGATTTTTCTTTTCCTAATGTTGTCCAAATCATCATTTTCCACAAGCACTAAGCCCTAATTTTCTCTCCCACAAAGCTGGGGTTGGCTGTAGAATCAGAGAAATATGAGTAGAGGAGGCCTAAGGTAGGTTGATTTAGCAAGTATGAGGTCATTCCAACTCATAAAAATCATTTCTCCATCATTTTTCAAGAAGTCATTCCAAGGGAAAAATCATTTACCACACATAGGGCCAATTTTGTTTCAAGGTATGTTTCCAAACAAACATAGATGAATTTTACAAAAGATAGAGAGGTTTTTGTCGATCATAAGAAAATAATGAAAAACCTCCTTCTTTTCTCACACAAGTGTCACGGTTTTGGAAAAATGTCAAAAATATAGTTTTTACAAGAAGATTGTTGCACTTCTCGAGTGACCTTCGGAAAATCAATTGTTCTCCTATATGGAGTGTCCAAATGACTTACTTTATGAGTCAAATGATAACAAGGAAGAAATATATTTCCAATGAGCAATAATGAACTCCATTTGGAGTTGAGGAAGACCTCCAAAACTTTCTTGCAAGATCACACTTCATTTTTGCAACATCATTCTGCGCTTTCTAACCAGCCTTGTGAGAATCAACTTTTTGAGAGTCTAATCGAGTCCATCTTGGAAACTGAAGGTATATTTGGAAACTAGATAGGAAAATAGTTCCAATGAGTTATTATGGGCTCAATTTTAACACAAAGAAGGTAGTCAAAGTCACACTGCAAGATGGAGGGAGCATTTGACACAAGGAGGGCGCATTTAACCAGTTGCCTATCAAATGTGCCATACCTAGGGTGTTGTGCTCCTTTTTGGGGAATACGATGAGAAAAATGCCAACATATTTGGATTCAAAGTGATGAAGACATGCACCTTGTGCATTTTCTAAGCATTTGGAGGAAAACTAGTCAACCAAAAGGCTCAAAAACAACTAATAAATCACCTTTCTGCCTCTCTTTTTTGGCCTCGTCATTGTGCCTTTACCTGTCTTGGGAGATTGGAATTTGATAGGGAAAATGAACTTAAAATTGAAACCTGAAGGCATATCTGGAAAGTATACTCGAAGGGATTTACAACGAGTTATCTTAGAGAAAATTTTGACACTGAAAAGGGACCCAAAAGGAGCTCGAAAGTTGGAGGGCGTGTTTGACACTAAGAGGAGACGTTTGACAAAGGAAGGCCATGTTTGACAGTATTCTCCAATTTTTACTATTTCTCTCCAAATTTATGATTGCTTTCATTTCTCAGGAGCTTTAGATACACAATATTCTTCTGTAGTTCCCTTCCTTTCCATATTTCTAACATATATTTACAGGTTTTTATGGAGATTTAGGTCTCCCTCTAGATTTAGATATCCCACTCGAGGAATTACTTTTGTTTCTACTCAATGGTTGTCTTCATACAAATAATGCATCTCCATTTTGGCTCTCCATATTTTCTCATCTCATCTCCTTTGACAACAAGGATGAGACTATTTCATCAAAATTCAAGGTAGTTGTATTTCTACATATTGCGACAACCAAACTATCCCACAAATCTTGTAGAGAACACAAAAAACTTGTGCAATTATCATTGTCTAAATTTTTTATATCAACTCATAACAAATTTCTTACAACATTATTAAATTTGTTTACATGCTCTGTCACCGAGTCTCCTTCCTTCATTCTCAGGCTATATATATTTTTCCGTAGGAACAATTTGTTCATCGAAGACTTATATTGGTAGAATGTCCCTAACTTGACCTACAAATCCTTCACTGTAGCTTTCCATGATACATTCAAAAATACTAAATTTCATATACAAAACCGTATTGTGGACTTTGCCTTCTAATCCAACATCATCCAGTATTCTGCAAACATTTTCATTGGTTTGGTACTCAGATCTACCATGATCCACTCATTGTTATCCACCAAAATATCCTCCATCTTGAGCTTCCACAACTCCAAACACTAACCAATAAATTTCTCGTTCTCTATCTTTCCACAACTTTCCATCTTCTTTCACTGCAAGAATCGATCTCGCAGATCTCCAACTGAACAAGGTATACCACAGTCCCTAGAAAAACAATTCAACAACAAAGGCATTGCCTTGAAGCGAAATAAATCTCATACCAAATTTAGATTTTAACCGTGTACAACAATTACATGCAAATGAATTCTTAAAATAAAAAATATACAACGAAGAGAACATAAAAATAATACTCATAGATTTTCCAGATTAATCATTTCATTATGTTCCTTCCAATGTTACAATATATATATATATATATATATATATATATATATATATATATATATATATATACATGTCAAAGAATTAATAAACCCCAATATATTAACCTTGGATTATAACATAAGCATAGTTCCCTTCACTAAATCTACAAAATATATTGGGTAGAAAACCATCATGCGTAAAACCATGTGCAATACCCATGCACAAAACCATGGGTATGTCCCGCAACAATCTTTGGGTCCTGCCCCCATCCTTGGTTCCACATAGATATAGGAGATAAAATATCTCATCCACTACGCTAAACCCCATGTTGGGGGACTACCGCCCCCCTATAAACTCCCAAACAGGAGTGGGCTTCCACCCCCCTATGACATCGTTGCTACACCTGGTGCAACAAACATGGGGCCTACCATCCCCCACATATGTGCCTAGTTTTTACAAACAAAAGATTCACCAACTTCCATAAAATAATTTGCCCAATTTTATAATATAAAACTATTTTACATTAAATATCAACAAAATCACATACATAGTATATATTAAAATATAATAAATTCTAATGTTTTGACAGATATATGCCCAAATATTTTATAGTTTTTATATTAGAGACTAGTAAGATTCATTGAGGTTTATAAACTTTAAGATAAATTTCCATCCTTAAAATTTTCCCTGCTTATTGGCATGTTTCTTTCTTCATTTGATGAAGAAAATAAACAAGGCTATAATAAAATCCTCTTAATTCATCTTTATCTTCATGGTGTTCATCTACATATCCAATAAATGTAAGATATTTTTTTTTTAATTATTCTAACAACCTTTATATTTCATTTTTTGCGAGATTTGTAGTGATAGATTTTGAATATTGTGCAGAATAATTTATATTACCCGTGTTCTTTAAACTTATAGAAAAAGAATATTTTCTGAACTCTTTGTTTATGTCATCATAACCTAACTAGAAAATTTCTCCATTGGAAAGGAAGTTCAAATCGTTAATTAACTCTTCACTCACACCTCTAAGAGGCACAATTTTTGGGTATTCCTGATCTGTCATGCAAATATATGTCCTCTTCTAACTAAGTTGAGATATTTCTTCATAATATTCTATGTATTCACTCTCTCTTTGGATCATTCTAGAAAACTAATCTCTAGTTTCTCTAGAATTGGAATGATCCATGCATTTCTTTATGATGGTTTTCTTCACTTGTTGGTGTACATGTGCATTACCTCCTACTATTCTTAGAAGTTACAACTTATAGTATTCCTATTTTTAGTATGAATTTTCATGTATGATGACATGTGGTAGTGATTAGGCATTGACTAGGTAGTGACATGAAGATATCTTATCCATTACTCCACACTTCCCAATCCAAAACCTAGTTATTCACAAGTGCATAATTCCTTCCTACTTCTAGGGACATTCCTCATCTAGAACTTTATACTCTTATCGTTTTATCATAAGAATTCTTATCCTTTGAATTTTCGTTCTATTCTTGGAGTATTTCATAAGTTCTTTAGTTAAGAGCTCCATGTGTGTGTTCTTACTATAATTATCACTTCTTTATGGCTCACCCTACCCTTATCCAACCTTATTATTGACCCTAACTCTATTATAGATGAAAAAACTCCATTTTTGGGCTAGTTAATTGGATCTAAGAGTTCCTTTTCTATTAGTTGTGCATGCACAAAGAACCATACCTAATGCACGTTACTTTTCTCTATGATGTTTCTATTTATTTGTAATCTAATCAAGAAATGGTTTAGTCCATTATGAGGAAATTCAAATTGGTCTTTGAGTCTCTTAGTCTATTTGAGTATTATTTTATTCTCTATTCGCTCTTTTTCATGCAATTGTTAATGTAGTGTTTTTCACACAACTAGATCTTTTTATTCCTAAAATACAAGAAGGTATCAAAGAATTTAAGGATTTTGTGAAAAATATACTCATATTATTGTATGTCATATAGAATTGAACAACCCAAACAGAATGTATCAACTAATTAATAATTATCATTTTTATTCATACTCCATGTAACTATTTGAGGGGAATCCTTATATAATTCTTCTACTGTGAAGGAAAATTACAGTCATTATGCATATTAAAGAAAATATAAATTTATCTCTAGTGAAGGCAAGGTACTTTAACAAAATGGATATGGATTATGTGACATCATGGTTGTACCTTTATATAGTTTTTCTCTTCCATATTGATTCTTGTACAACTCCAAATGACACATGAACTAGGTTATATGGGTTATTTGGAAATATGGATGGGTTGAGAGGACATCAATTCGAAAATGAGTTCACATATTTGAGCCAAAAAAACTTCAAAAACATATAATACTTCTTCTCTAGATCTAATATTATAATTCAATAGTTTAAGGTATGTGGCATTGATAGAAAATAGAAGAACCTTATCCTATCACTATTTCAAATTCAAGACCTATGTATTCCAGGTTTTTTTGTTCTTTCCACACTACTAGAATTTATATGGGAAAAACATAGAAGATGCATTATATAGATGACTTCGTAGATTGAGTGGGTCACTAGCAAAATAAGATTATTAACATGGGGAATATCAATATACTCAATACCCATGTACCTATAATGCATGATGATAGAAAGAAGAACAAGTAGAAATCAAGGGATATGGATCGCATAAATGGAGAAAGCATTGAATCCACTAACGAGATTTTGATCACTAAGGGAGGAAACCCTCAGAAGGAGAGAAAAGCGTGAAACACTTATAACAAATTTTTTCATCCAAATAGTTCCTATATATTAAATTCCATTGGTCTTAGGCATCAAGTACTTTATTAACACAACTTTTTATATTGCATATCGAATTGTGTGAAGAGATGATTAAATACAAGACAACAAATATCAAGATAAGGGTGATTTTTTTAATATTATCACTTCATTATTTGAAATATTTATCTTAGAATTAGGTGTTTCTAATCATATTTAATTATTTTTCTTTCTTTATACCTTGTTTTAGACCTCCTATATTGTTAGGAGACAAAACTACTATGAGAGTATTCAGATAAGAGTAAGAAAACATTGATTATAGAAGATTTAAGAATATGTTACAAGTTATTAATCTCATCTATATATACTAAACCACACACTTAGGTAAAGGTGAGTGAGTTTAGTTCACACTTAGATTATAATTTTTTGGTAAAAATATAAGAGATGTGTCTCTAGGTTGACTCATGCAAGCTAGTTATGAAATTATATTTTGTTTTTTAATACATTTTAAAATGAATAATAATGCAACAATGAATATTGAATATCTTCGCTCACTTTAAATGTCAACCTATGTTTTGTGGAAACTTGTGAGGTGTGATTCACTATGTATGAAAACTAGAAAGATCTTAATTTGAAATTAAATAGAATTCAAAATAATTGCATAGGTGGAATGTTGGAGTTTAACAAGTCATTTCTCTATGCTTCATACCATAAATCTTGTGATATTCATTGTAACTCACTTCACAATGTACAAGTGTGGATAAATATATCAATTCATTTGTGAAGGAATAAAGAAATAGGTAGGGAAAATTTTAAGGATGAAACTTTATCTTAAATTTTAGAAATCTTGCGTAATGTTATTAGTACCTAATATGTAAATTGTAAGATGTTTGACAAAATTTTATAAAGTAATTTTGATTTCTAATTTAAATTTATATTATTATATATACAATTTCAGCCATATTATTGGTAAAATAATTTTATACTCTAAAATTCTAAAAAAATAGAAATTGGCCAATTTTGTTTTTGAGAAAAGCATGAAAAATTAGCCAACCTACAAATATTATCCCCTAAAATTTCCCATAGAAATAGGTTAATGCATTGTTGGGAATAAGTTACTAAATGATGCTATTAGAGATCCAATCCTTATAGCTTTTAGAAATATTATATTTCTTATCAAACATGCTTCAAGTACGAAGGATTATAAACTAAATCGTAGCAATTAAATGGAGGAAGTATAAATAACATAAGTTTTATTCAAAGACATGAAGAAAAATGTATAATTTTTTGAAATAACATGAATTAACTAGTTATCTTAGTGTACTATAGGAATTAATAGTTGTATCATAAAAGTATATAATCAACAATGAAATAGAATTGAAATATAAGAAAGAGATGCATATATGTGTTCTCAGATCTATTGTGAATGGGACCTAATCAAGGATGCTATTGGAACCCTAGTTTAGATAACAAAAACTAAAAAATACAAAAAAGTTATCTTATTCTCTTAGTGAAAATGTGTCATCACGATATGACAATGGGATTTATCCTACTTCAACATGAGGTGTTGGTAGTACTAGATAAATAATAACATTGAAAAATGTATAAGTTCTCTAGTCTATCAACCTATCCTCCTATGTATGATTGGAGGGAAAATCTAATTGAAATCCTAATCACATCTTTGATTGATCTGTGTTATCCTTAAATCCTACATTATTTTTTGGGATCTCAACCACCCTATGCAATTCAAATCCTCCAATTTAATAAAACAAGAAAATCATGTGCACACAAAAAATAAATATAAAAGTAACCTTAATAACCGATAAAAAAATATGTCCTTTCTATATTAGAGTCAAGATTTTGAGAAAATTGTATCAAAATTTTCAATAAGATAGGAAAAATAATTCATAAAATGAAGGGCTAACAACTATGAATACCGTTTATTATATTCTCACTTCCTCATTCCTTTCTTTAACTACCCACCAATTGAAGCTAAGAGTCAAAATTTTATTGGCGATGCTTTTCACGTCATGTTGGCATGAAGGTGTTAAATAAAAAACCACACAATTGACACTAAATAATAATATAGTTTGTGCACATGACCAAGGTGTTAAAGCTGTTGTTAGTGTGGATTTCATATTGTTGACATGTTTCCTTCATAGTGCTTGAGTGCACTTGCAAATTTCATTACCAATTTGTTGATTGTGGTTGATAAGTTTCATATAATTAATTCTCGGAATTTTCCATGACATGAGAGAGCTATAAGTGAGATGATACTACATTATTGATCTAGAATGATTGGAAACAATATACATCATGGGAGGATATTAGTCCCTTTTTTAAATAAGGCTTTGTGATTGTGACACATACATCACATTAACATATAGAATTTGCAAAATGCAATTACATGGCTTCCTTTATGATTATATTTTCTCCCCCATCCCATAGGGATTTTGAATAGATGTTGATTGGGTGTACTTTTAAGGCACTCCTTGATGTTAACATCATTAGTTAAAAACCTGTGTGTAATCCCACCTACCTAACGAGAAAGAATATCTCCCGTTAGAAAGCTTTGTGATTTAGGTCAATCCTTGATCCAACAACTGGGATTATGATGGGGTATTTTCTACTTTTATTAAGGAGAATATATTTCAAAAATGTGAATAAATTCTATTAAAACAAGTGAATGGAGGCGATAGGGCTTACACCATAGGATTTTTATTGAATACCTTCTTTTTATGTGCACTCTTTCTTCTCTCTCTATGTTTCTCAAGTGCACAATGATTTCACCATCGTTTAATTTTTTTATGCTAAGAGTGTAAAAGAAGGTAGTTTCTTTTCTAAGAGTATAAATGGATAAGGCTTTCACCATTGGACCTAAATTTTATTTCTATATTCAATGTATTTTTCACTGTGCCCTTCCTTTTAACTCAACTATGAGATTACTAATGACTTTGTAAATGTGGACCTTTTCTCATTGTAATACTTGTCACATGTAAAGTTCGCATGATATTTTTATATTAATAATAAGGGTGTAGCTCTAAGCTAGAACACAGGTAATATTCAAACAAGGATCATAAGCCTTTATACTTCTAATGATCATCAACACTTAATGAAGCCATGGTTTCAACCAACATTTCAATTTTGCATGCATGTTTTTAAGAATTCGAAATGATACTCATTAATGGGTGGTGTCTTGTCTTGGGGACAAAATTCCTTTGTGGGATTGTTGAGAGTACCATAAACTTGAACTTGTTGCACTAATGGGAAAAATCTTGTAATTTCAATTCATACAAGTAGGATTCAAGTTTTTACTCAAACTCAAATCATAGGTAAGATATTCTAGCTCTATTACATGTTTATGCATAACCTAAGAGTGAAAGAAACATAACTATTTTAGAATATAGGGTTGCTTTTCATTTGGCAATTGAATGGAGCTTATTGCTATAATAACTAGATAGCTAACCTAACTTGTATAATGAATACTATATTAAGGGAATTCAAAATGCAAATGTAATCAATTGTGGAGCTTCTTGGATGGGTTGATAGTTTCTCCACATTGACAAGACAACATTAATATTAATATTGGTTGTGAACAGAAATAGAATCAAGAATCATATATCTTATTTATCCACAAATATGAATACAATACAAAATATTATGATCTAACATTATGAAAAAATATTTTGTGCATAATTCAACTGGTTCAACCTATTCCCATGGTTATATAGAATTAAATGTTGACAATAAGAGATAATGTCCACAATTTATAAATTAACATATTTAACTAAGAAATCAATATCTATTACTAGTGATGCAAACCTATTATCATTAGATAGTCATGTAAGTTTAGTCCTTTTGGATCTGCACCTTCTCAAGATAGAAGGACAAAATTTATTTTTGATTTTATAATAAGTAAATAGCTTTCTAGGCATAATAAATCAACCTATAACGTTGGAAATGATTATTCATTGTTGAAAGTAGTTAATAGTAATATTATACTCTCTAAATGCCCCTATGAATATAATATTTTATATTATATACAGTATCAAATAACATAACAACACTACAAAAATAAATGGCATACCCTTCCTCATATTAATTCTCTTCACGATCAACTTCTATATCATTAAAATCTTTATATATTCCTTGTGTACGGACTCCTCTAGGCTATAAAAATATCTAATGTATTCTTCATGGATTTGGAGAAAAACTTTCTAGGTGGCTTCCATCTATACTCATACTATGCACATGGTGGATTTATTTTCATAAACATGAATAATATTCTCTTGATTGTAATTCACTTGAAATTCTTCATAGATTGGGGTGTTTCTTCCATGGATACACATTCATATTAATATTTAGGATCACTAGTTAAAAAAATTATTACACTCTTAGGTTTGAAGGGCTCCTTCACAACCTTGTTATCCTCATTAAATGAAAATTCAAAATGACTAGTATTTAAATTCCAAGAATCCTTCACCTCTTCTTGATTCATGCCCATATGAAAGAAAATTGCATGGTTTTTTTTATAGCACTAAAGAAAATCATCCCATTTAAATGATTTCTTATACAATATCCATTTGCTAAGATACCCATTGAAGAGTCTATTCTAACAATTCATATTCCTCATAGCCTTATTTTAGATGAGTAGTAGATTTATGACACCAATAAAATAATATTTCAGAAAATATCCATATAATGCTTTTATTATTAAAAAC
The DNA here is from genome assembly GCA_000404065.3 of Pinus taeda. Lineage (NCBI taxonomy): Eukaryota > Viridiplantae > Streptophyta > Pinopsida > Pinales > Pinaceae > Pinus > Pinus taeda. The sequence goes on from APFE031593467.1 coordinate 34,006, forward strand.
AAGTAATTAAAAATAGTTAACCATAATTAAAAAAACATAGTTAATAGATCAACTTAATTAATTTTTAAAATTTTCACTCATAAGAAATAAGAGATTTTTCGTGAAAAAGAGAATAGGTCCATATATCCGTTAATGAAAGGGTAGGATAGCTAACCTTTATGACTCTTGACAATTCCATTTCTAATTTCTTAAAAATTTGGAGTTCGTTGATCCATCATTAGATTCTTCCCAGTCATTAAAAGAAATTGAAAATGCTAAACGGTGAATCAAAATTAATTAAAGGAATGAAAAACGTGAACATTATTTCAAATTTTAAAAATAACATTAAATCATTGATCATAAAACGCAGTGATTAAAAGAAACGGAAACAGTGATTAAAAGAAACTGAAAAAGCGAAAACCTGAAACGAAATTAAAGGAAAGAAAAATATGAACGTTTAAAAACATGAACTTTTATGCCTGCTTTTTTAGGGACGGTGGATAGACCAATTTTAAATTCTCTCCCATTTGTGTTTGTGTTTGTGGAAGACACACTGATTTGTCTTTGAAACCGTTTTTCAAAAAAGAATGGCCAATATATCCGTTGAAAGAAACCTTACGGATTTGTCTTTTAAACCGTTTTTCAAAAAAAAAGGCCAATATATCCGTTAAAAAAAACCCTACTGATTTGTCTTTGAAACCTTTTTTCAAAAAAGAAGGCCAATATATCCGTTGAAAGAAATGCTACATATATCGATGTAATATTGCAGAAAATTTTCATTTACTTCCTCCTTCCCTTGTCTTGTCCTATGTGTCTATCTGTGGTATTTATGTGTGTTTGGTTTGGTCTGGTATATGTGCTTGGGCATCTCAGTCTGTGTGCTTGCGCGTGTGCCTGTGCCATGTCTGTCATATGAGGGAGTCTATGCAAAGTCAGTCATGTTGTATAAGGAGGCAACTGCATCATCCACTACTGCCCAAATAATTCCCTAGCTTCAAAGGAAAGGCGGTCCTTTAATTTCAGGTACATTTCTGCTCTGTTTGTTTCTCTCCACTTTGATAACCGCGATAGTTTTTTTTTAGTTCATTTCATCCATTGCAATGTATTTCCATGTATATTAAAACTCTTTTTAATTCATTTCATCCATTTCAATGTATTTTTTTTATTTCCTTGAAAATTCTTGAAAGAATTTATGTTGTATTGTTGTGAGTCCGTTATGCTCCTCTTCAATTCCTCTAATCTCTACTGTCAAATTCAGCCATCCCATTCATTTCCATTTTCTTTTTGTTAATTTGTTGTGCCCCGAAATCCGGGTTTCCTCAGCTCAAACTACACAAGTAACAGAGTATATTCTTTTAATTTTTGAGTATATTTTCTTTTGCTTTCTTTATCTACGTCATCATTCCATCTACTAGTGTACCGTGATGTAGTTTCATGTAATTCCTTTGTTGTTTAGTTCCTTTTAGATTCTTATGTCACCCTATATCAAATGGAAATTCTTTTATTTCCTTAGTGAAGGGATTAATTTCTGTTGTATCTTTATGATGGATAGGAACTTCCAATTAAATAGCGAGTTATGGTTTACTCATCGCTCCTACCCAATAACTAGCAAGTCTTCAATTACTGGTACATTTAGTCTAATCTCTGAAACCCTAGTCCATTTATTTCAGTTTTATTATGTTAAGTTTTCACCCCTTAATCCCTGAAATCAAAAGTTCTATGATTTTTCTTTCTTTTAATTTTGGGAAATTGTTTTCTATTAATTACCAATCCAGCCAATAATTGCATTTCTGAAAATATTTTCTATTAGTTATAAAATTATCCCATTCCTCCATTCTTTGTTTAGTTTTTCCATTCATAATTAAAGTTCCTTCTCATCAGATCATTATTCCATTATATTCCTATTATTACATCCAAGCATGCAGGCTTATTAAATCATTATAGTTTCCCGCTTATTAATTATTAATTATTATAGTTTCCCATTAATTGAATTTGTCATCCAATCACTATTCCATTATATTTCTATTATTACATCCACGCATGCAGCGCTTATTAAATCATTATAGTTTCCCGCTTATTAATCATTGTAGTTTCCCATTAATTGAATTTGTTGTATTTTCATTTGCATGTAGGTTTAAACATTCTATGCAATTCCTCTATACTTCAGCTTTATTTAAATTGGGCGCAGTTTGATATGAGTTATAAAAATCAGTTGTGGTAACCTTGGCCCCTGAAATCTAACAACGTAATTCTTTTGTAGTTTAGATTTATTTACCAGGGATGTAGTTTGGTGTGAGTGTTGCCCTCTTATAATTAAATCTAATTTTTGGTTTGCTTGAATCTAATTTATGAAACAATGTGGTTTTATATTAAATGTGGTTTTATATTAAATGATGGTTGAGTTTTTACATTTTAGAAATATGTTGTTATTAATATTTTATAAATTTCTATGTTAAATTTTAGTGTGTATATATATAAATAATATTTTGATTATGTTTAATTTTTAATTAATGCTATGTATTTTATTTTTTAAATATTTTTTTATTTATATTATTTAGTTTAATTTATTTTTAAAATGATTTTAAAATTAAGTTAATTAATATATTATTAAATTTATATTATATTATTTTAGTGATGAAATATGGTATATTTGTTTAATTTAAGTAATATAAATAAGAAAGTTTTGCTCTAAAATATATAAATTTACATTATAAAATTAAATTCTAATAATATAAATGTCAATTACAACACACACACACACACACATATTATATATATATAATTTCTATAAACTTATATAAGGTTTAATGAAAATAAGATAATGTATAATGAAAAAATGATTGAATTATATAATATAAAATGATAACGCATTTATATTCAAATACATACTATAAAATAAAATTGTAAGTAAATGTTTTTTAACACTGATTAATTGTCTCAACTACATACCTATATAGATAAATTCTTATAAATTTAGTAGAATGTAGTAGGCTAGGCTAGCTAGCTTAGGAGAGAATAGGCTAGGGTAGGTTAGAGTAGAATATGATAGGCTATAGTAGAATAAGATAGAGAAGGCTAGGCTAGAATAAAGTGGGCTAGGCTAAGCTAGAGTAGGCTAGGCTAGGCTAGAGTAGACTAGGCTAGAATAGAGTATGATAGGCTAGGATTGCTAGGCTAGGATAGGATAGAGTAGGGTAGACTAGTGTAGAGTATACTAGGCTAGGCTAGTCTAGAGTAGGCTATGCTAGGCTAGGCTAGAGTAGGCTAAGCTAGCCTAGAGTAGCTTAGGCTAGAGTAGGATAGTCAACTAGAGTCAGGTAAGCTAAGATAAGATAAGCTAAGATAGAAAAGAGTAGCCTAGGCTAGGCTTGAATAAGATAGGTTAGGGTAGAGTAAGCTAGGCTAGGATATGTTAGAGTAGAGTAGGTTAGGATAGGCTAGAGTAGGCTAAGCTAGGCTAGAGTATGCTAGGTTAGGCTAGAGTAGGGTAGGCTAGGCTAGAGTAGGCTAGAGTAGAGTAGGCTAGGCTAGAAAATGCTAGAGTAGAGTAGGCTAAGCTAGAGTAGAGTAGAGTAGAGTATGCTAGAGAATGTTAGGCTAGAGTAGAATAGAGTAGGAGAGAGTAGGCTAGGCTAGGCTAGGTTAGAGTAGAGTAGAGTAGGATAGGCTAGGCTAAAGTAGAGTAGGCTATGTTAGAGTAGAGCATAGTAGGCTAGGCTAGGATAGGATAGGATAGGCTAGGCTATGCTAGAGTAGAGTACACTAGACTACACTAGACTAGAGTTGGTTAGTTTAGGCTAGGCTAGAGTAGAGTAGAGTAGGCTAGGTTAGACTAGGGTGGGCTAGAGTAGGCTAGGGTATGATACGATATAATAGGCTAGGTTAGGCTAGAGTAGAGTAGAGTAGGTTAGGCTAGAGTAGAGTAGGATATGATAGTCTAGGTTAGAGTAGGCTAGGATAAGCTAAGATAGGATAGAGTAGGCTAGGCTAGCTTAGGGTAGGATAGGCTAATGTAGGCTAAGCTAGGCTAGGGTAGCCTAATAGGCCAAAGTAGGGTAGGCTGAGATAGCCTAGACTAGAGTAGGTTAGACTAGAATAGGCTAGGTAGGCTTGAGTAAGCTGACCTAATCTTGTGTACTCACTCATCTAGTCTAGCCTAGAGTAGGCTAGACTATGCTAGAGTAGGATAGAGTAGGCTAGGCTAGCCTAAAGTATCCTAGAGTAGGCTAAGTTCGAGTAGATTAGGCTAGGCTACAATAGGGTAGAGTAGAGTTGACTAGAGTACACTAGGCTAGGCTAAAGTAGGCTAGGCTAGGCTGGGCTAGATTAAGGCTACAATAGGCTAGAGTAGTGTAGAGTAAGCTAGGCTAGAGTAGGCTAGGGTAGGCCAGAGTAGGCCAGGATATGCGAGAGTAAGCTAGGCTAGGTTAGAGTAGGCTATAGTAGAGTAGAGTAAGCTAGGCTAGAGTAGAGTAGAATAGAGTATAGTAGGCTAAAGTAGGCGAGGCGAGGCTAGAGTGGTATAAAGTAGGCTAAGGTAGGGTAGGCTAGAGTAAGGCTAGAGTAGGCTAGAATAGTATAAAGTAGGCTAAGGTAGGGTAGGCTAGAGTAAGGCTAGGCTAGACTATAATAGGCTAGTCTAAGTAGGATAAGCTAGGCTAGGCTAAGCTAAGGCTAGAGTTGCCTAGAGTAGTATAAAGCAGGCTAAGGTAGGTTAGGCTAAGCTAGGCTAAAGTAGGCTACACTAGGCTAGAGTAAAGTAGGCTAAGTTAGGCTAGGATAGAGTAGGTCATATTAGAATATGCTAGCCTAGAGTAGGCTAAGATAGGCTATAGTCGGTTAGAGTATAATAGAATGGGCTAGTGTAGGCTAGGCTAGAGTAGGGTAAAGTAAGCTAGTAGGCTAGAGTTTGTTAGGGTATAGTAGGTTAGATGAAAATAGGCTAATCTAGGATAGAATAGGATAAAGTAGACTAGGATATGCTAGAGCAGGTTAGACAAGAAGAAGAGGGGAAAATATAAAGATAAAATAGGCTAGGCTAGAGTAGGCTAGGCTATTGTAGACAAGGCTAGCTAGAGTAGGTTAGGGTAAGCTATGCTAAGATAAAATAAGATAGAGTAGGCTAAGGTAGGTTAGGCTAGGGTAGGCTAAATTACTCTAAAGTAGGCTAGGCTTAGCTAGAGTAGAGTAGGCTAAACTAGGTTAGGCCATAGTAGGTTAGACTACAATAGGCTAGGTTAGAGTGGGCTAAGCTAGGCTAAGCTAAGCTAGATTAGGATGGAGTAGGCTAGATTAGAGTAGGTTAGAGTAGAAGAGGATAGGAAACTATAAACATAAACTAAGATAGGCTAATGTAGGAAAGTCTAGGCTAGAGTATGTTAAGATAAGCTAGGTTAGGATAGAACTGGATAGAGTAGCCTAAGGTAGGCTAGGCTACGTTAGGCTAAAGTACTATGAAGTAGGCTAGGATAGGCTAGAGTAGAGTAGGGTAGACTAGGTTAGGCCATAGTAGGTTAGACTAGAATAGGCTAGGCTAGAGTAGGTTAATCTAGGTTAAAGTAGGGTAGAGTAGGCTAGACTATGCTACAGTAAATTAAAGTAGAATAGGATATGCTAGAATAGGGTTCACTAGACAAGGTTAGAGTAGAGTGGGCTAGGTTAGTTTAGGCTTGGCTAGGCTAAAGTAGGTTAGGTTGGAGTAGTTTAAGCTAGGGTAGGCTAGAATAACCTAAATTAGGCTAGGCTAGAGTATGGAAAGCTAGAGTATGCTAGGCTATGCTAAGCTAGAGTATATTAGATTAGGCTAGGCTAAACTAGAGTAGACTAGGTTATGCTAGGTTAGAGTAGGTTAGAGTACGCTAGGATAAAGTAGACTAAGCTAGAGTAAGCTATGATAGGTTGGACTGGGCTAGTAGGCTAGAGAAGGCTAATCTAAGCTAGGGTAGACTAGACTAGCATAGGGTAGAGAAAAATAGGTTAGGGAAGGTAAGGCAAGGCTAGTTTAAGAAAGAGTAGGCTAAGCTAAGCTATGGTAGAGTAGGCTAAGCTAAACAAGAAAAAGATAGGCTATACAAGGTAATACTAGGAAAGGCTAAGTAAGAGTGGGATGACATAAGCTAGGGTATGTTCGAATAGAGTAGGCTAGGCTAGGCTATATTGGGATAAGATAGACTAGGATAGAGTATGTTGCACTAGGATAGTCTAGGCTAGAGTATTCAAGTCTAAAGTAGGTTAAAGTAGGGTTAGAGTATGCTAGGCTAGGTTACACTATGTTAGAGTAGGATATTATGCTAGAGTAGGTTAAGTTAAGCCATGGTAGAGTAGGCAAGGGTAAGCTAATCTAGGCTAGGATAGAGTAGGCTAGGATAATAGACTATGCTAGATTATGTTAGGCTAGACGAGAGTAAGATAGAGTTGGTCATGATATTCAAGGCTAGGCTAGAGTAGGCAAGGCCAAAGTAGGTTAGAGTAAGGTAGGTTAGGTTAGGTGAGGCTACATTATAGTAGGCTAGAGTAGACTAAGCTAGGCTATAGTAGGCTAGGCTATGCTAAACTAGGCTAGTACAACCTATGCTATGTTAGAGTGGGATAGGCTAGGTTATATTAGGTTATTCCAACCTAGGCTAGGCAAGAGGAGGCTAGGGTAGGTTATAGTAGTCTAGGTTATGCTAAGTTAGGCTAATCCAACCGAGGCTATGCTAGAGCGGGATGGACTAGGTTAGAGTAGGCTATGTTAGATTGGGTAGACTAGGTTAGAATAGGCTAGGTTAGGCTAAGAGTGGCTAGAGTAGGTTAGGCTAGAGTAGGCTAGGCTAGGTTATGTTAGGTTAGTGTAGTCTAGGCTAAGATATGGTACTTTAGGCTAGTCTAGGTTAGGCTATGCTATAGTGGGATAGGGTAGGCTAGGAGAGAGTAGACTAGGCTAGAATAGGCTAAACTAGGCTAGAGTATGCTAATCTACGATATCGTCGAGTAGATTAGAGTAGGCTAGTTTATGGTAGAGTAAACTAAGCTAGGCTAGGCTAGGCTAGAGTAGGATAAGTAAGAGAAGGAAGGATTAGGCTAAAGTAGGCTAAGCTAAGCTAGGATAGACTACGCTAGACTTGGTTAGGTTAGGTTGGGCTAGACTAAAGTAGGCAAGAGTAGGCTAGGATAGGGTAGGATACTATAGAGTGAGGTAAGCTAGGAAAAACTAGGCTAGAGTAGGATAAAGTAAGCTAGGCTAGGTTAGGCTATATTTGGCTAGGTAAGGCTAGGGTAGGCTAGGCTAGTGTGTCATAGGCTAGACTAAGCTAGAGTAGGCTATGCTAAGGTAGGCTAGGATAGGGTTAGTGTGAGTTATGCTAGGCTAGGCTAGTCTATGCTAAGCTAGAGTAAGTTAGGCTAAAGTACGCTAATCTAGATTGGGCTAGGCTAGGTTAGGGTAGGTTAAACTAGGTTAGGCTAGGCTAGAGTAAGCTTAGTTAAGCTAGGTTAGGCTAAGTTAGGCTCAGATAAAGTATGATATGTTTGGTTAGTGTAAATTCATCGGAGTTTCACTTCATGAACCTTTGACATATGACATGCATTTGTGGAATACTAAACAATACCCTTATTTCTACTACATATGGGAAAATGCCTCTAAAAGTCACATTATTTAGGCCACGCTAGAGTAGGCTATTTTAAGCTAAGCTAGGGTAGGATAGAGTATGCTAGGCAAGAGTAGGTTATGCTAGGCTAAACTAGGATAGAGTAAGTTATGTTAGGCTGGGATAGGATAAAGTAAGATAGCTAGGTTAAGCTAGAGTTCATTAAGCAAGGCTAGGCTAGTCTAGGCTAGTGTAGGTTAGGCTAAAGTTGGTTAGTTAAGCTAGAAAAAGGTAGGCTAGGGAAGGTAAGGCTAGGGAAGGTAAGGCTAGGTTAGTTTAAGCAAGAATAGGCTAACCTAGGCTACGATAGGCTAGGTTAGAGTAGGATAAGCTAAGTTAGGGTAGAGTAGGCTAGGCTAAGCTAGGGAAAACTAAGCTAGGGAAGGTAATACTATGAAAGGCTAAGTAAGAGTGGGTTGACATAAGCTTGGGTAGGCTAGGCTAGAGTAGGCTAGGCTAGGCTAGATTGGGATAAGATATACTAGGATAGGGTATGTTCGGCTAGGATAATAAAGTTGGCTAGGATAGTGTAGGCTAGGATAGAGTATTCGAGGCTAAATTAGGTTAGAGTAGGGTTAGAGTATGCTAGGCTAAGTTACAATATGCTAGAGCAGGCTATTATGCTAGAGTATGTTAAGTTAAGCGAGGGTAGATTAGGGTAGGCTAGGCTAGGCTAGTATAGGCAAGAGTAAGCTAATCTAGGCTAGGATACAATAGGCTAGGATAGGATAGAATAGGTTAGGATAGGATAGACTAGGCTAGAGTATGTTAGTTCAGGAAAGAGTAAGATAGAGTTAGCCATGATAGTCAAGGCTAGGCTACAGTAGGCTAGGCCAAAAGTAGGTTAGAGTGGGTTAGGTTAGGTTAGGCTAGGCTAGGCTATACTAGTGTAATTTACGCAAGGCTACATTATAGTAGGTTAGGCTAGAATAGAATGGGCTAGGCTAGAGTAGGCTAGGCTATGTTAGAGTGGGCTAGCCTAGAGTAGAGTAGGCTAGGCTAGACTAGGCTAGGCTATGCTAAGCTAGGCTAATCCAACCTAGGCTATGTTTGAGTGGGATAAACTAGGTTAGAGTAGGCTATCCCAGTGTAGGCTATGTTAGAGTGGGCTAGACTAGGTTAGAGTAGGCTAGATTAATCTAAGAGTGGCTAGAGTAGGTTAGGCTAGAGTAGGCTAGGCTAGGCTATGTTAGGCTAGTGTAGGCTAGGCTAGGATATGGTACTTTAGGTTAGTGTAGGCTAGCCTAGGCTACGCTATGCTATAGAAGGATAGGCTAGGATAGGATATGTTAATGAGCCTTTAACATATGACATGCATTCGTGGAATACTAAACAATACCCTTATTTTTACTACATATTGGAAAATACCTCTAAAAATTGTGTTATTTAGGCTACGCTAGTCTAGGGTAGGTTAATTTAGGCTAGAGTAGGATAGAGTATGCTAGGCCAGAGTAGGTTATGCTAGGCTAAGCTAGGATAGAGTAAGCTATGCTAGTCTAGGATAGAGTAAAGTAAGATAGCTAGGTTAAGCTAAAGTTCATTAGGGAAGGGTAGGCTACTCTAGGCTAGAGCAGGCTAGCGTAAAGTAGGTTAGAGTAGGTTAAAGTAAAGTACAATAGGTTTGTCTAGAGTAGAGTAGGATAAGTTAGTGCGTGCTAGGCTAGGGTAGTGCATGATAGGCTAGCATAGGCTATGGTAAAGTATGCTAGGCTAGGGCTAGAGTAAGTTAGGCTAGGTTAGGCTGGGCTAGGCTAGACTAAGCTAGGATGGGTTAGGCTAGGCTAGAGTAGGTCAAGGTAGGCTAATCCAAGCTAGAGTAAGCTAGGTGAAACTAGTCTAGGGTAAGTTAGGCTTTCCTAAAGTAGGATAGGATTTGTTAGAATAAAGTTAGGGTTGCACTCATTTATCTTTTGACATATCACATGTGTTCATGGAATGCTAAACAATACCCTTATTTTGACTACATATTCCAAAATACTTCTAAAAATCACATCATTTAACCCCCAAAAAATGTGAACCCAATCCATCTTCCCAATTTAAAAAATCCCTCCTTTCAATAGATATTATAGGTTTCCATTTTTTAATTCACAGTTTCTATAGCCATTTATATTTTTTCATTAACTTCGAGCTCCATTTTTTATCGTTGCCAATATAAAAATGATTTACGCCTATTATGTGCTTAATATATTATGCCATTGTTTCCTCAATATATCTCCCTTAATATGAATGCATGTGGTATTATATTTCTTCCCTAGTGAAGCCCCCGTGAGTAAAGTAGGTTAGGATAGAGTAGAATAGGCTTGGCTAGAGTAGCATAGGCTAGTATAGGTTAGGATGGGCTAGCATAAGATATGTTATGCTATGCTATGCCAAACTGGCTAGGCTAGGCTATAATAGGTTAGGTTAGGTTAGTGTAGGTTAGATTAGGTTAAAGTAGTTTGGGCTACGCTATGCTAAAGTAGGTTAGTCTAGGTTAGAGTAAACTAGGCTATGATAATCTAAGCTAGGTTAGGCTAGAGTATGCTAGGCTAGGCTAGTGTAGGAAAGGCTAGGTTAGGCCGGGATAGAGTAGGATATGTTAGGTGAGAGTAGGTTAAGTTAGAGTAGGCTAGGATTAATTAGGTTAGAATAGGCAAGGTTGTGCTAGGCTAGTCTATTCTAGGTTAGCTTAGGCTCGAGTAGGCTAACCTAGCTTAAGCTAGGTAGAGTAGGCTAGCCTAGCTTAGTTTAGGCTAGAGTAGAGTAGGCTATTTTAGGCTAGACTAGGCTAGAGTAGAGTAGGATATTCTAGGCTAGGCTACAGAAATTTAGGGTATGCTTAGGTAGAGTAGGTTATGATGGGATAGGCTAGGCTAGGCTATGATAGGATAGGTTAGGTTGGGCTACGTTATGCTAGAATATGCTAGGCTAGAGTGGGCTAATGTATTTTAGGTTATACTAGGTAGAGTAGGCTCGAATAGGCAAAGTTAGGATCTCCTAGGATATAGTAGGCTAGAGCACACTAAGAAGGCTAGGCTAGGCTGAAGTTGGCTAGCATAGTGTCAATAAGGTAGTCTAGACTAGAGTAGGCTAGGCTAGTCTAGGCTTAGAGTAGGATAGGCTAAGCTAGAGTATCTTAGAGTAGTCTAGGATAGGATAAACCAAAGTAGGCTAGTCTAGCCTACGCCATGCTAGAATAAGCTAGAATAGGCTAGAGTAGGATATGGTAGCCCTAAGCTAGGACATGTTAGGGTAAGCTAGTCTAGGCTAATTAAGAGTACATTAGAGTACGCTAGAATACAATAGGCTATAGTAGGTTATAAAATGTAAAATACTAGGCTAGGGAAGGCTAAAGCATGCCAAGGTAGGCTTGTTCTAGAGTAGGTTAATCTAGAGTAGACCATAGTAGAATAGCCTAAGATATAGTAGGTCATGCCATAATAGGTTAGGCTCATGTAGGGTAGGCAAGAAAGGGATTGGCTATAGTAGGGTAGGTTAAGATAGGTTAGATTAGGTTTGGTTAGGCCAATATTGAGTAGGATAGAAAATGATAGGCCATCCTAGGCCAAGTTAGACTATGCTAGGATAGGCTAGGCTAGAGTAGGACAGACGAGGATGGGCTAAAGTAGAGTAGGCTAACATAGAGTAAGCTAGAATGTGCTAGAGTAAAGTAGGCTAAGCTAGAGTTGACCAAGATAAAGTAGTCTAGAAATAGGCTAGGCTAAAGTAGGCTAGTCTAGGCTAGAGTATGTTAAGCTATTGTAGCATAGGTGTAGGGTAGAGTAGGCTAGGCTAAAGTAAGCTAGTCTAGGCTAGAGTAGGCTAACCTATTGTAGCATAGGCGTAGGCTAGAGTAGGCTAGGCTAAAATAATCTATGGTAGGCTAGAGTAGGATAGGTGTCGTAAGCTTAACTTAAAATGCACGTACAAGAACAAACTACATCATGATTAATCTAGCTAGGCTAAAATAATCTAGGCTATATTTTTCTAGAGTAGGTTATGCTAGGATAGTCTAGAGTAGGCTAGGCTAGAGTAGTCTAATTTTGGCCAAGCTAGGCTAGGTAGAGTGGGTTAGAGTATGTGCTTTTCCATGATACAATAGGCTAGAGAAGACTAAGAAGGATAGGCTAGGTTGAAGTTGGTTAGAATGTTGTAAATAAGGTAGTTTAGACTAGAGTAGGCTAGGCTCGTAGGACATGTTAGGCTAGAGTAGCTTAGAGTAGATTAGGATAGGATAAACTAAAGTAGTCCAGTCTAGCCTAGGCCGAGCTATAGTAAGCTAGAATAGGCTATAGTACGATAGGGTAGCCTTAAGCTAGGATATGTTAGGGTAAGCTAGGATCAACTAATATAGGGTAGGCTAGAATGTAATAGGTTATAGTTTGTTAGAAAAGGTAAAATGATAGGCTAGGGAAGGCTAAATAATGTCAAGATATGCTTATTCTAGAGTAGGTTAAGCTAGACTAGACCATACTATAATAGGCTAGGATATAGTATATCAACCCATAGTATGTTAGGATAATGTAGGATAGGAAAGAAAGGGATTGGCTATAGTAGGGTAGGATAAGGTAGGTTAGGTTTGGGTTGGCTAGGCCAATGTAGAGTAGGCTACAAAATGAGATGTTTTCTCAGGCAAACTTAGAGTAGGCTAGGATAGGCTAGGCTAGACTAGGGTAGACTAGGCTAGTCTAGACTAAGATAAACTAGGCTAGCCTAGACTAGAGTAGGCTAAGATAGTGTACACTAGGCTATGTTAGACTAAAGTAGGCTAAACTAGAGTAGACCAAGATAAAGTCGTCTAGACGTATGCTGGACTAGAGTAGGTTAAGCTAAATTAGACTAGTCAAGGATAGAGCAAGCTAAGCTATAGTAATCTAGGCATAGGCGAGGGTAGGCTAAAGTTGGCTAGGCTATAATAATCAAGGGAAGGCTACCAAGAATAACAAGCTACATCATGAAAAAGTAAAAAATACTTGTGCGTAATGAAGAATAATGTTTTGGGAAGGAATTTTAATCCTCTTTCCGTTAGTCTTAACACATATGTACACATATATGATGTGATTGGATTGGTTCTACCTGGTCTATCCAATCACTCATGCATTCATATTTTACCCTTTATTAAATACATTTGTCATATAGATATGTTTACTTACATAGGCTAGACTAGAGTAGGCCAAGATAGTGTGCATTAGGCTATGTTAGACTAGTGTAGACCAAGATAGTTTAGTGTAGATGTAGGCTAGGCTAGAGTAGTTTAAGCTAAAGTAGGGTAGTCTAGGATAGAGTAGGCTAAGCTATAGCAGTCTAGGCATAGGCTAGGGTAGGGTAAAGTTGGCTAGGGTAAAATAATGTAGGATAGGCTAGAGAAGGCAAGGTATTGTAAGCCTAACATACAATGTACCAAGAAGAACAAACTACATCATGAAAAAGGAAAAAATACACATACATAATGAAGAATAGTTTTTTGGGAAGGAATTTTAATCCTCTTTCCATTAGTCTTCACACATATGCATGCATAGATGATGTGATTGGATTGGTTGTACCCAGCCTAACCAATCACGCATGCATATTTTAACCTTTATTACATACAATTCTCATATAGATATGATTACTTGTAAAGGTCTATGTTACCCTCAATGTCTCCCCCACCTTCTATTGCTTTCTCACAATGAGAAAGGATGGAACAATGTCTTGGTCCTCTACTCGTTGTAGAAGTATCCTAAATATATATCAACCATGCATGATGATTTCCATAGGTAAACCAGACACAAGAACCGTTAATTGGATATGAAGATGTAGGAATATAAGGTTTAATTTGACTTCTACTCACTAGGTGGCCATATATTGTTGATCTCAACTCTTGAACATTCTTTGCAATCTATCTACCATACAAATTGCTTATGTAACCAGGAAATTTTAGCTAGCTCCTATTCTCTTCCACCGTCGTAACCTAAGAAACATTATGTGCCTTGGGAAATCAATATATTCTCATGTTGTCATAATTTTGTAACTTCAACTCTTTAACTTTCTTATGGTTATCTAACTTATTGTTCTTGAACGTTTTCTCTGTTACAAGTAATTCTATAAAAATAAATCAACTGCTTGGATGCTCTGACAATTCAGCTGCAAAATTTTATATGTTGCACATTTAATTTTATTTTTAGCTGTAATAGATGTTTTGTCGTTCTTGTCTTCTTATTGATAACTTTATTCTTATGGTTTCTAGTTAATGTTGGCATGTTGTTGTATTATCAAATGTGTTGTATAATGAATGGATAGGTTTATTGCTTGTTTCTTACTACTGATTTCTTAGAGTTTGCGATTAAATTTTTGAAGGACAACTTTAACTTAAATAAGACATATTATTTTTATTAATGGATAGGATTTCCATAATAAATGTCGATTTGATACCAATGAATGTCAGAAAGAGGTTAATCTCAACAACTTGGCATTGATTTCAATTACGAAGGTGGAGAAGATCACATTTTACGGTTGCCTAAATTATGACTTCAATGATTCATTGAAACAATTAGTCCAAATATAACTTGACTTAGGTATACTTCATGTGTTCTTCTCTATGCAATCTCTATCATTATTACAAGCCTGTGAATTTATTAAATTACAATGCATATAGAGTATCAGAATATGTCATAAAAGTAGAAATTGAAGGAGATCAAGTCTATAAGAGTCTTATATTAAACATCAATACCACTACCAATAAGCATATCCATTATCTATAACGTTATAACGTTAGTCGAATCAATTTGGTTTTGCACCAATTCAGTTCAATATTTTAATCAAATACTTATTTGCATTGAGCTTCATCCAAGTCAAATTTTGCATCGGTTATTCACTAGTCAATTTTAAGTCGAAATTGACTTTGTCATATGATCAAAGTTAACTAAAATATAATGAAGTCAATAAGGTCATCTGATCTTCTGGATGTTGATGTCTACAGACTTTATTCAAATATTATTTCTCCCATTATGTCATTTTCTTCTTCTATTGGTATATCTACATATAACTTTGCAGCTTGCACATGTTAGCCAACTTCATTTATCAACCAAATATATGAGTTATTCATAATATTCACATACATTTCACGATAATAAATAATTAAAGTTCATATCTATTGTTTATTTTCTGTCCTAAATGTAGAAGAAAGCATCCTTTAAGAGAATGCCCTCTAGATATTAAAGAAAATAACAAATGTGCAATTTGTGCAGATAACCATGCTATGGATAAATGTCCCTCTATACCTGAGTTGAAAGTTGTATTGGAGGGGGGACAACCTAAAGCCGAATCATTGCATGCTATGGGAGAGAGAAGAAATCGGACTGAGGTAAGTGCAGGTATGGTCATTGAATCTCCAACACGTTTTTTTGTTTATAATTCACATTCATGTACCTATCCTAACATTGGTCACTCTCAGCATTGGCAGCATCGGAATCAATATCAATATGGACAACTCTCCCAATCTTTGCAATAACGATGGAGAGGACCAAACCATTCATATTATTCACATAATTTCTAGAATGCGACTATGCAGTGATACCATCCTACATATGTACCTTACCCAATGCGTCAACCATCATTACCTCAGCTGAGCCAACCTATGCCACCGTTATCGTTACCTCCAACGTTTCGACCTTCTGAGTTGTCTGCTCAACGTTTACCAAACCCCAATAATAAAGCGGTACAAATGATACATTATATGACCCTTCTTTCTTCATCTAGATTTCAGACTATGCCAGTTGGAGTGAATGATCTCAAATTAGGATCAGGGAAGGTAGTAACCTTAGAGAATAAAAAGTAGCCCATGGTGATTATCGATAATAAAGGAGAGGAGGAAACTCGTGAACATTCCAAAAAATATGACACCATTCATCTTATCCCTGTACATTATGAGCCCTTCTCATCTCCTTCCAATCGACCTCCCTATGCAGTAGTTGTGGAGAAGAAAGACCCCATTCCTGAGTCTAGCCTGGCTTCCGAGCTTAGGAACCTTTCCACAAGGGTAACTTTGCTCCAAGCTATCAAAGAGATCCCCATTTGTATAAAAATAATTAGGGAACTCTGTCTTATGAAGCCAGGAAGGAGAAGATTGGAACCCCAAACCATTCAATTTGTTGGTAGACGAGCAGAGTTAATGATGGGATGTATGCACATGGAAAAATATACCGACTCCAGAAACCTTGTTTCCTATGATCAGATAGGTGATGTTCTGGTCTGCAATGTATTTATAAACCTAGGGGAAACCATAAAATGTTATGACCAAGTGAACCATGGATCAACTTGGACTGGCCCATATTTGTCCTACTCCCACTCTGCTGGAACCACAGATAAACCTAAAATTAAGCCGGAAGGAGTATTGGATGATGTGGTCATTTCCTTAGATTCTTGGGAATATCCCAAAGATTTCATTGTGCTTCAGCCAAAGAAATTTGTAGGAGGGCATCCCTTGATCTTGGGACACCCATGGCTTGCTATAGCCGATGCTTATATCAGATGTCATTTTGGTGATCTGTATATCTCCCATGGAGATTCCAAAACAAATTCACCCGATATCCACCCACTCTATCTATTTAGGAGCTCTGAGACACTTTACGATTAAACTACATTAGTGATGAGGAGACTTAGCCTGTTTCCTTGATACATCAAAATGATGAGTCCCATTGGAGGGAGAGATTCAAGACTTCCTAAACAATCTAGACACCATGCCTAATTTCGAGTCATTGAGTTAGATTTTTAGTCTAGATTTTCAGGAAGGATATGACTCTCTACCCTCATCATCACCATCTCTAGCGACACCCTTGTGTACTCTTGAGCCTGACACTACTCTCATTGACATTAGTCCAATTAAATCCTTGTATATCAGTTTAGACTTGGATCCTTCTCAGTGAGAGCAACTTGAATTTGTTGCAGAACCATATTGATGCCTTTGCATGAGGTTATGAAGATGTGAAAGGAATACCTCTTGAAACTTGTTCACACCATATCTATATTTAGGATGGATCCTAACCTCTCCAACAACCCCAAAGGTGAATGAACCTAGCTCTAAGAGACATTGTAGAAGAAGAATTGCTAAAACTCTTAGATGCTGATTTTATCTATTCCATTTATGATAGCTAGTAGGTCTCTCCATTAGTATTAGTCCCAAAGAGATATGGGAGATGGTACAATTTTATTAACTACAAAGAATTGAATAAAGCCACTCTCAAAGATGACTCCCCCCTTCGTTTCATCGACCAGGTGCTCGATACCCTTGCTAGTAAGAAGTACTTTTCTTTTCTATATGGCTTTCGCATATACAACCAAATATAGATAGCACTTTATGATCAAGACAAAACCAATTTTACATGTCCATGGGGTACATTTGCTTATCGAGTGCTTCCCTTTGGGCTATGTAATGCCCCGTCTACCTTTCATAGGCCAATCTTGGCTATTTTTGTCGATCTTGAATGCATAGAAATCTATATGGATGATTTCTCTGTGTTTGGTGATTCATTTCAAGAAGCCCTCAAGAATCTAGAAAAGGTTCTTCTTTGCTACGAAGAAGCTCACCTCACCTTAATGTGCAAGGCGGGAATGGTTCTTGGCCATCTTATTTCTAACAAAGGTATCTAGGTTGACCCTGCAAAAATAGAAGTAATTTCAAGTGTTCCTATACCCAAAACTCAAAGGGAAGTGAGAGGTTTTCTAGGACATGCAGGCTACTATACGAGATTCATTGAGATTTTTTCAAGGATAGATACCCCCCCTTTCTGTATTTTAGCTAAAGATAGTGAGTTTTCTTGTCCACAGCTTGCCAACAATCTTTTGAGACGCTGAAGGAAAAATTAGTTCAGGCACCAGTATTGAGAGGACCAAACTGGTCCCTTCCATTTTATATTTCCTCTAAAGCCTCGGATACTGCTATAGGCACATATTTAGGATAAGGAGAAGAAAAACAATCTTATGCAATTTATTTCATTAGTAAAAACTTGTCACCCAATGAACTCAATTATACGGTTACTGAGAAAAAGTTTTTAGCTGTAATTTTTTCCATTAATAAATTCAAACATTATATTACAATATATGAACTTTTTGTACATACTAACCATTCTGTTATAAAATATTTGATGAGTAAACCATTATCTAGTGGTAGAGTGAGTAGATGGTTTCTATTATTACAGGAATTTAATATTACCATTGTTGATAGACCAGGAAAGTCAAATGTAGTTGTAGATAATGTATCAAGATTAAATAATCCTCGTGAAGAAATTCTTGTTCATGATGATTTCCCTGAAGAACATCTTTTTTCTGTGTCAACAAAATCTCCATGGTTTGCTGACATAACTAACTATTTAGTCACTGGAAATTACCACCTCACTTATCTGCTCGTGAAAAGTGGAATATCATTCTGAAAGGTGTTGCATATTCTTGGATCCAATAAGACCTATCTTACACTGGAGCATATCATATTATCCGTAGATGTGTAAGAGAGGAAGAGGTGTTTGATATCTTAAAATATACACATGATGAACCTTGTGGAGGTCACTTCGTCAATAAGTGGACTGCATACAAAGTATTATGAGCTAGTTAGTTTTGGCCTTGCTTGTTCAAGGATACCAAACAATATGTCAAGCAACGTGATAGTTGTTAGTGAATTGGCCATCCTAATCAAACCAATGAAATGCCTTTATGTCCTCAGGTTATGATTGTGCCTTTTGGACAATGGGCCATTCATTTCATAGGACCAATAAATCCTACATCATCAAATAAAAATCATATTTTGGTATGTACAAATTTTGTTACAAAATGGGTAGAAGCTAAAGTTGTTTCTTTTGCTACTGAAAGAGTTTTTGTTGATTTTATTTTTACTAAAATCTTTACTAGATTTGGTGTGCCTAGATAAATTGTTTCCAACAATGGATCGCAGTTTGTTTTTAATATGGTATAGGTTGTGAGGAGCAGTACAAAATATGACATAGGAAATCAACACTGTATCACCAACAAGAAAATGATCAGGTGGAGTCCACGAATAAGGTAATTGAGTACATCCTTAAAAACACACTAAACATGCACCAAAAGGATTGGGCTAACAAATTACCAGAAGGATTATGGGCCTATCAATACACTTGGAGTGACAGCATAGGAAACACACACCATATCAGCTGGTGTATGTGAAACAAGTCCTTTTGTCGATAGAATTCCAGATCAAGACTTTCAGGACTGCAGTCCAATTGGGACTAGATCTCTTTGAAGCATAGCAATAGCTCCTTCTACAATTAAATGAGTTAGATGAAATCTAAAGGGATGTTGTTCAACAGAACATCTTGGTTCAACAATAGTGCAAGAAGTGGCATGACAAGTCCATTCAGAAGAATAAGTTCGAACCAGGTGGTTGGGTACTCCTTTATGATTCAAGATTCAGACATTTTAAAGGAAAGTTACGTGCATGCTAGGTGGGACCCTATGAGGAGGTAAAACCGTTTGAAAATGGAGCATTAGAAATCAAAACTATTGATGGAATGAATTATGTGTTCCTAGTAAACGGGCATAGACTAAAGGTATCTTTTTAGCACCTTACTAAAGGATATTTTATGCAGCAAGTCCAACAACGATTTGAAAAGGAGTTGGTAGGTGGTAAACACCAACCTCTTCAAGAATTGATTCCTTCTTGTCCTTATTAAAAAATAAAAAAGTTAAAGAAAATAAAAAGAAAAAAATGACAAAAATAAAAAGTATAAAAAGAAAAAAATTCCTGTAATTATGAAAATCATTTGACTAACATGATTGTAGAAGGATCGACCTAAAAACTAGCATGCTGACAGGATGATAAAAAATTTAATAAAAAGGGAATGTTACTTGATTTTTAGATATGCTGGCTGCCACCAGGAAGAAGCAAGATCATGAAACTGAGCATTTACTCCATTTTGTGGTAGCTAGAATGGACATTTCATCGAAGTAAATACTCACTTCCTGCGGCAGTTATTTTTTCCTACACTAGTGCAAGCATATTTCAAGGTAAATAGATCATGTTTCTTATATTTCCGATTTCAAAATTTCCCACTATTATCTTTTCTAAATTCCCCAATTAATTACCTTCCTCTTTCTTCTAAGAAATTACCCTTACCCGATTTCGTAAAATCCCTTTTTTCCCTTGATTTTTCTTTCCCACATCCTAGTTCATTTATCCCTCTTGGTGATATTATTTTTGAAATCCCTATTGTAATATTCCTTCCCATTCTATTTTTTTTTACCCCTTTCCCACTTCTTTACTTCCTCATAAATTGATTGCAGAATTTGATGCAATCAATCCAAAAGGCATGTTCAAGAAACACCAAAGGATGGCGAATCAATTTTTTTATTAAAAGAAGGCAAATTTTTAAAGTCTAGTTACAAAAGTATGTCCTATCAGATTATTTGTTTGGTAAAATTCTTTGGTGTAAGTACAACGTAGTGCAAGCAGGTTTGGTGCAAAAACACAATTGACTGTGAAAGCAATTTACACAGTCTTGGAGTGGTTTATCAGGGATATTTATGCGCCTTTACTTTCCTACACATGTGCTAATATGTTATCTCATTCCATGTTTTAATTGATTCTTTGTTTCATTATTTACTAATATAGGAAGAAATATTTAAAGTGCAAGGTGTGTAAGGTTTGGAATACAATCCTTTTAATAAATTTTGAAGTATGTATGACTGAATTATGATGTTGACTGCAAGATGGTACTACTGTCTGATAACCGAGACACCCTCCTTAAAATGATTTTTCACTATCTGACCATTATTATCTTACCTGCAATCCAATCATTGTTGTCGCTATGCCATTGCCACCTATACCACCATTGTATCCGATCATCATGATTCACCCTTAGTGGGTTGAAACGAATTAATACCTGATGTCGGGGGGGGTGGGGGGGGCTGTTCCATCATAGCTGGGTCAGTGGGTCTGAAAATATTGGGAGCAATGAACCTCCACCATAAAACTGTCGGTGAACTTTGGAATCACTCACGAATTCCTTTGAGAGTGTGAAGAGAGTGAAAAGGAGTGTGGTTCGAAATGGCACCTGTGAGGAATGAACTGATGCCTTTGCAAGAAATTGAATAAACCACTAAGTACAGGAATAGTCTTGCATTATTGCAAGAATTTGGGTGCCCGCAATTTTTACAAATGTTTGATGGGATCGACATGGCGGTGGCCCATGATCGGGAGGTGGCGATATTTACTGTTTATATTGGAGAAGTTTTTTATTAGAGAAGGACACTATAACTTGGCATTTCTATACCACCTCCGATTGTTGTTTCATTTTGAGGCAAGAAAATTGATTAATTTTCCTCACTTATTGCTCAGAAACCTTGAGAAGATGGCGAAAGATGTGCAGAGTAGCAGTGCAAGCCAGGTTGCAAACAAGATATGCCATCAGGAGCTTATTACAATTCTGGTCAACAAAAAGATAGAAGAAAAGGGGATAATTGGGGAGTTTTTTTGAAAGAATTCCAAGCAATGAGTGCAGAAGAGTTTGCTAGCAACAGTATACGTAAGAAGAGAAGGGTGGGGACATTGTCTCCTGCCAAGCGGCAAGGTAAAAGTTCACTAGTGAAAGCAGAGAAGAGGTCCATTGAGAACAATCCACCCACAACAAAGAAGAGGAAGACTAGAACCTCAATGAGGAGGAAAATTGTTGCCCAAGGGATGAACTAGTCAAGTTCTCGAATCATAATCATTGAAACACCCAAAAATTCCTACACAGTTCATAATCTCTCGGTGCTTAAAGACGCAGTGGCACACACTGTGGAAGATGAGGAGAATGCAAAAGACAATGACCTACTGTCAACATTTATGAACAAGCTAAGGAGAAGAAAGACAACATCGACACAACATACTGGTGAAGTGCAAGTAGAAGAGAAGAAAGAGGAACAACATGCGGAGGGTCCTGATAATTTCACCGAACTAGACGTAGAAACCCTTAATGATTTCGAGGGCCATGGTACTGAAGACGCGGCGATTTTAGAAGCTTAGGGAACTGAAGACCCTTTGATTTTTGAAGGTCAGGGTATTGAAGGCACTACAATGTTCGAAGGATAGGGTACTGAAGTCCCTACAGTTGTAGAAGAGCATGGAATGAAAACTCCTATTGATTTGGAAAGATAGGGTGTTGAATCCCTTGAGAAGCCGAGAGAATAAGGTGTTAAGAGTGCTAGGGAATTCAATGCACAAGGCACAAAGATTGGTGAGGGCATGAAAACCCTTAGTAATGTGAAAACCCAAGAATAAAAACCCTCAACGATGTCATAAAATAGGCTTTCGAAAACCTTGACCTCGATGATGATGGTACTTGTTTCAAGTCCGTGGTAGAAAGGACATTCACACCTGAAGATATTAGCACAGAACCCTCCACTCTTTTCCTTAATAACCGAATAGTAGAGTTGGAGCAACAAGTCCATGACCTAGAGGCTTTGAACCAGGTCATGAAAGAGCAGAGTTGGCAGAAACAGAGCTAGGTGGAGCTTCTTGCAAAGTAAAGCGGTAGAAGCATCAAGTAAAGGTATGGAAGTATCGGGCTTCCAAATTCTATGGACACCTCAAGAATGTGACTAAGCAGCTATGGAAAGCCAGAGACAAGAAGGAAAAGATAGTAATGACAGGAATAAACATTGAAGTTCAGGACTCAGGAGTTGGCCATTCATTTGAAGGTTTTTTGCATAGGTAAAACGTTTTATGAGGACACACAACAAATTAGGGATGGGAGGATGTTGGTGTCCTAAATTTCCCTATTTTCTAACCCATTTTCATCAAAATCAACCTCTATTTTATCTCAATAATATACTATTCCTTCCTACGCTAGTACAAGATAGTTACCCATTCCTGCGCATGCTCATATTTTATATTAAGATTTCTTTCAGCACTTTATTAATCATTTTATATGGATTTTGCTAGCACTCTCATAATTATTTTGAAGTAAGAAGAAAGAAAAGCCAAAGGTAACCACAAACAACTTTTGGAGATTAGGACGTAGCCTTCCTGATGCTTAGAGAGGGCTCTCTCTTTAAGATTTAACTCTGTTTTAGTTAAGACGATTTTAGGCTAGTTATTGCTTGCACTTGTGTTTTGTTTTGGAAATTTAGTGGTGAGATCACTTTACATAGATGGACAGAGGATTGGATTATACCATTAGGCTATGGAGACAGATGTCTAATAAACAGGACTCAATTAGCTTCTAAGAACATTGTTTACAGAGCAAGATAGATGAGTCAATGCAGATCTCAGAGGCTAAATGGTGAATGGCTTCAAATCGGGTCAAGGGAGAAATTAAGGGCTCCCCAGGCTAGACTTCGGAATAAATAGAAGAAGTCAACTGCGATGGGAGAGAAAACAAGGATTCTCGGATTTGGGTATCATAGGAAAACATGCAAATAAATTACCATGCAAAACAGTGTAATTAAACAAGTTCTATATCATATTTCCAGTTAATTTATTTAGATTTTATAACACATTTAAGATTATGGAAACACAAAATAAAGGTAACATAATAACACAAAGAAATACTTCACTGCAAATGGCTAATCTCATGAATCCTGTGGCAAAATGCTTTTATTACTTGCTCGAGTTTGTTGACTTGAAAATAGTACAATCACCCTTAGGTTTAAGATCAAAATAAATCTGCGAATGTAAAATAATCCACACCTAATACTTTGAATATTGAAGGATTTTTACAAAAGGTTTATTATAAAATATCTCAAACTAATTTGAGAATTAATCTAGGAAAGGAAAATACCTTCTTGCAAGAAGATAGAGACATATATTGAATTGTTTCATGTTGTCCTTGTTATTTTGGTTCTGCTAGCTGTTATGCTTTGATTTTTAGCCCTTTATGTTGGTAGGATATTTGGATTTCACCTTTCATTTGATACTCTTTCACCTAATACAATTTGACTATGCTAACTTGTCTTTATCCTTTTACCATGTTCATTTATTTTTTACTGTACACTTATAATTTATAGTTTATAGTTTACTATGTCTTTACTGTAGTTTCTTCATGTTTCTTCATCTAGTAAGTAGATGTTGAGCATTTTCCTATATATCTCATAAACCTCTGTATATTTTACAAAATTAGGTTTATTGATAGATGAGTGTTTCACCTCATGTTGAATGTAAAACAGATTTTCAAAAGTCTAGTATAATACTCTACTTGTTCATATACCACTCATTGATGAGGGGACTAGGTAATCCCTTTTCCCTCAAAATTTCAAACTTGGTCATAAACGTGTCAATGGCTAGTTGCATGGTTTGACAGTTATCTTCTAAATTTAATACTAAATTTCTCTTAGTTAAGAGCCTCTTGACTTCCAAAATGGTACCTAATCTATGAGGCATGTCAAGTTCTTGTAGCTCATATGTGTTCTTGGATTTGACGAATTGGATAAATCTTATTGCTTCCTCTGGCATTTCTCCATGTTCTTCTTTGACCTTCTGGATAGCTTTTGTAGTCTGTTTGATCAAGTCTATCTGTTAAAAAATGACCTGGATAGATGGCTAAATATCATTGACAAAGTCAATGATATTGGCTGATAATAACTGCTTAGCATTTCGTAAAGGCTCACTCTTTGTCAATTGTTTCTCCAGGATTTTCACTCTCTTATTCATTCTGGCAGCCTTATGTTGTTCTTCCTTGTGCATGATGTGGGCTAACCTGCCATTTGTCTCCATGTTAGTAAGTTTCCCTTTTAATTTTCTTCATTTCACTGGTCTGAATGGACATTTATTCCATTGCCTTGACCAGCCTATTTGCTTCATCACCTGTGATACCTGTTGTTGTTGATTCCAATGTTGATGTAGTTGTTATTGTTGCTGGAAATGTAGTGGCCATTGGACTAGTGGGAGTTAATCTTGTTGCGAATGTGGACGGCATAACTGTGGTAAATATGGAATGACAGTTGAAGAAGCACTCTCTAGAGTAGCTTGTTTGAGCTGGATCAAGCTATCTATCTCCTTTTCCATTTTCTTCAATTGGACATTAAGTTGTAGCATCAAGTCCATCATATCGTCATGATTTGTTTGGCTTACTAGGACTTCTTTCATTTGAGGGTGTTGTGACTGAGGGAGCTTGAGCTATTTCTTAAGGGGTACAATGTCTTCATTTTTCTTCTTAATCAATTGTTCAACAACCTTGATGTCCTTTGGGTCATCGCCCAACTCAATGATCAAGTCTTCTAAGGATTTGATCCTTGTGTCTTTGGCATTGGAGGAGGATTTTTCTAGTTTGTATTGGGCCTTCATATTGTCTAATGATTCATTGAGATTGAATGTTGCCATTGCTTTTGTTGTTAAGGTGGAGTAGATCATCTCTTCATCCCGATTTTGAAATTCTATTTGCTCTATGGGATGCACATCCCTGGATAAGACCTCAAAGTTAGTCTTATTGCAGTCCACCACTGTTTTAGGTTGTTGTACAATAGCCTATAAGAAAGACACTTGCATTTTATCTTCTTTGATGTCCAAGGCTGACATCAATCTCCTTTGGTTTGGTGGTGTCATCTGCATGTAATTGGCATAAGTGTCTACCTTGAGCTTATCATTCCTCATTTTGATCTCCTTGAGTATTTCCTTGATATTTTCTTTCTTGTCAGTTGGCCTGACAAAGTGTTGATCTTTTTCGTTCCTTAGAAGTGGAACGAGCTGGTTGGCTAGGGCTCAGCGAACCCAGCTCGTTTACCCCTATCACTTTCATTATTCAGAAAGAAGGTGTGGGTATTCCTTTTGCAGTTGTCTAATGTTATAATTTTAATTTTTATCTTTCAAGTTTTTATTTAAAATATCTTTTGTAGCTAACATGTGAAATAGATCCATGATTTAAGAGTTATGTATGTTTACTTTTTTTATGAGATATATTCCTTGCATTTATTTTATTCTCAATATTTTTTTTAACTCATTTTTTATCAGATCGTGCATAGAACCCTTTCATGCAATAGTGCATGGTGTTGCCCGCACTTTGTTTTAATCATTCTTTTGCAGTGAATAGTGAATCACTTCTATGCATATTATTTCCAATTATTAAGCAAGTAAATGAGTCATTAATTTAGTAATTGTCTTCGGTCTTAAAAGTACATCTTTAAGAGGATCTTGACCTGGTTTCACAAAATCATCATAAACATATTATGCTTGCAAAGAGGATAATTTGTTTTGAATGGATTACTAAATGTAGATAATGCATGCAAAACACTTAGAGTACTGTTTGATTCTTTTGAAGTGCTTTTATTTCATGAAGTTTATTTCCTTTGGAAGGTTCAATGACTGAAGCATTCCTTTTTCATGGATAATTTACTTCATAATTTCATCTATAGTTTCAATTCTTTCCCAACACATATTTGAGAGTTTTCAAAAGTAATTTGGAAACTAGGTGAAGGAAGCTCCGTTTTGGTGCAAGAGCTGGTCTCTTGTCGTAGAAACAGTGTTAGGTCCCTATTATACTAGTGATTACCCCATTACTATTGTAGTTGTATCCCTTATTAAAATTGTT
>APFE031593474.1:0-10542 GCA_000404065.3 Pinus taeda
TTTTTATTTAACATATATTATAATATATTTTTAAATCGTTAAACTTATTTTAAAAGTTCAAATTGAAAAAATATTTTCTTTCCTACAATTCTTATATTTGCTAGTATCTCTAAACAAAAATAAATTCCATATCTTCAAAATTTAATCCACCAAATTTTAACATGTTTAATAATTTAATCAAAATTAGTCAATCTTGTCAAAATTATGTTTAATTTTCCCATTTAAAATTAAACTTAATTGATATTTTTGAATAAATATTTAAATTGAAGATAAATAATATGATGATTTTTAAGCCTACTTAGCTCATAACATAATTGGTATATTTATTGTAAATTATATGTAATTATTAATTTTTATAATTATTTTTTTAATATATTGCTAATTTGATACTTTTATGTTAAAATAAATTTTGAATAATTAGATAAAATGTTTATTCATATCTTTTTAAGCTAATAATGTTTAATACTAAAAATATAATTTTGAATGCTTTGTGAATATTGATTTTTTATTTTTTTAATTCTGAATATAAAACGTATAATAATATAACTGTTTGTTATCCCGTTGTTGATATATATAGTTTGTTTTCTATCGAGTTTCTTGATTTTTATTTATATATATAATATAATATATAATAATATATTTATATATATATAAAATTAAACTTACTCACTTCTATTAAAACTCATTTTTATTAGAACTATGAAATGAGAAAAAGCTAAAAAATTAATCAACAAAAACTTTAAAACTCTAGAATAATCGTACTTTTATTAACTAAAAGAAGAAGTGTTGTTTTATAAAATAATAATTATAATATTTCTATATATATATATATTTTTAATTTGTATTTAAAAATAATATATATGTGTTGAAAATGATTTTTACATTTTCTTAATTTAAATAAAATATATTTTTTTTATTGAAATTTTTAATTCAAATCAAATTAAATTATTTTTTCATTCAATATATTTTATAATATATTTTAAAAATTTTATACTTATTTTGAAAGGAAAAAATATTATTATATGGGCTAGTATTTTTAAACAAGAACTTATTCTCTATCTTCAAAACTAAATCTACCAATATTTAACATATCAAAATCTCTATTTTCAAAACCTAATCTACTAGCATTTAACATATCTAATAATTTAATGAAAGTTAAGGAATCTTCTGCAAACAAATATGTCATTATATTTCATATTATTACAAATTAACATATGAAATAATTTAATGAAAGTTAATGAATATTGGGCCAACAAATATCTCATTATATTTCATATTATTACAAATTTTGTCTAAAGAAAGTTAAATTTCCTTCTTCATTTATTAATTTGTTTTATATTAATTATTTGCATTTTTTTAATTTAAATAAAATACATTTTTTTAATTTCATAAATTTTATAATATATTTTAATTTTTTTTAATTATTTTAAATAATTAAATTCAGAAAAAATAGTATCACTTCTACAATTCTTTTTTATATCTGCTAGTATATTTAAAGAAAGAATAATTCCTTATTTTTAAGAATTTTCAAAACATAATCTACCACCCCTCAGGATGTCTAATGTTTAATCAAAGTTAATGAATCTTGGCAAAAGTAATATGTCAATTTATTTGATGTTATTGCAAATACTTTCCAAAGAGAAGTTA
Organism: Pinus taeda; assembly: GCA_000404065.3. NCBI lineage: Eukaryota > Viridiplantae > Streptophyta > Pinopsida > Pinales > Pinaceae > Pinus > Pinus taeda. The sequence continues at coordinate 1,648 of APFE031593474.1, forward strand.
ATTTTCCTTATTTTATTATTCAATTTTTTTTAGAGTAATTTTTTTCCCAATTACATTGGGCTATTATAAAATTTTATAACTACTATCAAATAGAAATTAATACTTACAATAATAAAATAAATTTATGAATATTCATATTAAAATTTTAAATTTTATTATAATTATAATCATATTTATTATTGTTTGCTAAGTGGTGTGAATATTTAACATGGATGGATTTTCTTGGAGTTTTGAACTAATGATATTCACTTCATGGAGTGGCTTAACATAATACCCCACCACCATCTATTCTACTTCCCATGGAACATAGTTATGTTCATTTAATAATAGTACCATAATTTATTATATTTATAAAAAAATATTCATTCATAATATTTTTGAAATTAGATATTGACGTGTTACTAAAAATACATTAACACTCCTCATGAGTTGTAGAATTAACACTAGTGACGAATGACCAACAACTTGCAATATACATCTCCTCGTCCCTCTCTCTCTCTCTCTCTCTCTCTCTCTCCACTAACTATCTCTTTTCACCCCTATGTCTCTCTCTCCACCTCTCACTCACTCCCTTTCTGATCTCTTACTCTTGTAATCCAACCCCCTCTCCCTCTCCCTCTTGCACTCTTCCTATATGCCTCCCCTCTTTGTCCTGTAATATATCTCTCTGACTACTCCCTTTATGCCAGCTTCCCTCCCTCTCCCTCTCTATATACCTTTGAAACTCTATTTATCTGTCCACCCTCACTCTCTCTCTCTCCTTATCCCTCTCACCCCCACTCCCTCTCTCCCTATCCCTCTCTTCCTATCCCTGTGTCTCTATTCCTTTCTCTCTCTTTATCCCTTCCGCTAGTATCTCCCTCTCTCTCTCTCCCCCTCTCTCTCTCCCTCTTTCAATGTCTCTCTCTCTCTCACATTCTCTTCACTCTCTCTCAATCCCTCCCTCTCTCTCATGTACCTACTACAAACACATAAAATTAAAAAATTTACCCTGTTGAGTTATATCAAAGTTATCATTGTCCGGATGTTATATATGATACCACCTTGGGTCACAATACATAGTTCCCAGTGCTTAGAAAACTTTCTAATGACATGATAGACTTTTGCATTAATGTGACACCATACCACTGTCCTTCCGGATTCACCTACACTATCCACTTGGCTTAACATTTATCACCTTCTTTGCCATGGTGGTGTGGCAAGCGCAAGAGTACCAAAAACATTTATGCACCTCGGGCTCCTCCAGTCATCAATGGTGGAGATTTTGGTCGGCAGATCCAAGGGTTGAACATCAAATCGAGGGATTTGTACTCATTACCCTGGTGATATGGTTCATTCAGCTCATTGTTTCTTCACACTCGATCCAGCATCTCTCCACCTTCCACTGTGCCAAAAATTGTCTGCAATACTATGGTTACTGCTCAAGGTTTCAGTTTAGTTGGCGGGTTGCCTAAATTTCTAGTGATTTATATCACTTGGATAAGTATTCACCACCTTTCCTCTTTCTTCCGTTACTCATATTTTCTTTGGCAATACACATCTCATGCTTGTAGCAGTTTTCTTTTTTTTTGTTTCCGGGATGAAAGAGAAATGGGCACGGCCAAGTAATGTTGGCTCGAATAAAGGGATGGTCATGGATACTCAGACTCTCTACCTCCTGCGCAGACCATCGGGTAAGAAAATATGGTTCTGGGTTGAACTTTCATGGAACTACACTGTATAAAAGCTACCATTGTAAGGGTTATGGACCTTTCTCTTTTTTTTTTATGATTCCAGCTCCAGAGGTATTGCCTATCAAGCCTAGAGAAGTGTTATTCTATGGCCTTACTTCATGGTTTCATGTGTTATAATGTTGCAGTTGTCCTGGCCTGAGGCTTGGTCACTTGGATGCATTTGCTAGCTTGAATTTCCTTTGACTATGTCAGTTGTGATTATGTGAAAATTTTCTTGGGTCCTTTTGTAAACTTTGGTGAGTTTTTTGGGGTCAATCCCTTGTAAGTTATTTGATTGTTGGCCAAGTTTTCTTATTAACAGTTCAAGAATCCTTGTACCAGGCTAATTGTTGGTTAATTAGTTTGTGCTTAGACTTGAGCCGAGTCCTTAAGACTTTCGGCATGAATTTTTGGAATTAAATTCTGTGTTTGTATAATTTTTTTCCAAATGATAAATCTAACTGTTGTTTACGTTCTCAACACTGAAACTACTCGTGCACTATAGTTCCACTCTTTTATTTTATGATGATAGAGTTTTATATGCATGTTCTTGTATGTGAAGCAATAAGTGAGGGTTTATATAGATGCCAACCAATCTGTTAGAAAAGAGTCGTTTATTTATTTGAGCATCTGGGTTTTTCTTGTATGTCAATAATACTCTTTGCTTTTCTCAACGTTGTAACGAGTCACTTTTTTTTTTGTGTTTTGGTTGAAATATTGGCTGCCGAAACCCCTTCAAGGTTTCTTCCGGTACTTCCTTAGGGTTTCATCCTATGATATTGTAGGGTTTCCATCTATACACTATAGGGTTTCCTCCTATATAACTATAATAGGAGAACCTCATTTTCAAAGATCTTCCAAATATCATGCCCTTCTCTCTCTTAATTTAGTTGGAGATCCAATGTACATTCATACTTCTGGACCCGCAGGCTGCCAAGAAAGACTTGATCGCCTCAGTTTTACCTTTCTCATGCGACTTTGTCATGAGGTTGTACATGCCAATAGTTTAATATAACTCAATTCCGGTCTTCCTGCCTTGATTTATATGCAAACTAGAATCTGCAATGATTCCAGGGTTCAAGTATCGACCCCATACTTGTATTTGTTCCAAGTTTTATCATTTTCTTCTTAATAGCATGGAAACATTTCTTTCAGTTTAAACAAGAATTTCATAGAAGGATAAAATACTGTTTTGCGCATGTTTCATTTTCAAGCATGATTTTCCTACACTTGTGATTTCATAGTTCTCAAATATTCTCTTATCTTTTTTGTTTGTCAAGTTGTTGTAATAAGAGTTCGGTTTGCATCGTATGATTGTATTCACTATCTCTGAGGTGTTTGTTTGATTAGTACCATAGACCCTAACTTCTGTTTCTAATTTTTCTTATTCAACATTTTTTCTGCACGATAAATATTCTCTAGTTATTTCCCTTATATTTAGCAAAAAAGTAAAAGAACTATTTCCATCATACAATTCACTCCTAACCACAAGAAATAAACGAGACCCCTACATCTTGTTTCTGAGCAAATTACATATAAATTATTTATCAAATTATCTAACAAATTATCTTAATAGATTATCCAAGTGATTTTCCTTACTTACCTGGTCTCTTCCTAGCGATAAAGACTCTTTAGAGGTTCACCTAGATTCTCTGATATTTTCTTGTCCACCCAACCATGTGATTCATCTTTCAAGACTAGAATCTCCCCCCTAACTCTCTTGCATGATCACTATCCTTAGCAAGAATGCACTTAGTGCTTGGCTATCTAGTCATCACAAGACTTAGCCCTCTGTCCTCCTCTGCCTGTCCCTATAGCGTAGATTTTTGCCTCTCCCCACTTCCTTTTCTCTGGAAGCCTTTCTAGTTAGGGGAGGTAGTTAGGGTTGTAGTATCAGAAACCGTCTTTTCCCAACTTCCTCCTCAAAAGTTGCCGGCATTTTCCAAGAAAAACATTTCTTATATTTCCTTAAAAATAATAATAACAAGACTATTAAATTTCAAACAGCTAACAATGTCATATTTAGTTATGTCTTTTACCACAGTAAAAATAAAATATTTACATTTTCCTGGGGTATCACATCTCCCCCTCCTAAAATCGGTCATCATCCCGATGTCTTCCGACCATGAACAACCCTGGGTAAGCTTGTTTCATGAGCTCTTCATCTTCCTACCTGGCCTTGTCAGGCACAAAGTGCCGCCACTGCACTTTAACTTGGGTAATAGCTCACTTCCACATCATGAATTCTCTCTGGTCGATGATGTTGAGTGGTTCAACTAGGATTTCTCCTTCCGGTTTGACCTACAACATGAAACATCCTAAGTCAGTTCTCTTTTAAAGGGAAACACTTAGACTGATTTACAGGAGATAATTCTCACTTGTATATCCTGCCATTTGACTATATGTTTAGGATCATAAACATATTTTTTCAACACAGAAACATGGAAGACATTGTGGACTCGTATGTGACTTGGCAAGGCGAGCTTGTAAGCCACCGACCCAATTGTTTCTAAGACTTGGAATGGTCCACAAAATTGAGGTGCCAACTTGGTGAAACCGTTCCATTGTAGTGTGCTCTTTTTTGCTCGTATTCTTACATACACATGGTCACCAACTTGGTACTCCTTGAATCTTCTTTTTCAGTCAGCAAAGCTCTTTTTCCTATCCTGATCTGCTTTTAAATTGGATCGTACCTTCTTAGCCATGTCCTCCATCTCTTTAAGCATTTCAGGACCTAACATCTATTTTTCTTCCAATCCACCCCAACTTGAGGGTGTGCGACACTTCCGCCCATACAGTACTTCAAACGAGCTCATTTGCAGTGATGTATGATAACCATTACTATACGCATGATTGACAAAGTGTAGGTAATATTCCCACTTGGTTGGTTGCTGCATTAGATATGCCCTTAGCATATCTTCCACCACCTGGTTCACCTGTTCTGTTTTCCCATCAATCTAAGGGTGATATGCTGTACTGAAATTTAGCTCACTCCCTAATTCTGTAAACAATGTTTTCCAAAAGACCAATGTAAATTTAACATCACAGTCTGAAATTATTGTTTTTAGTAGCCCATGCAACCTAAATATATTCTGCATAAAAATATGGGTGACCTGAACAACGCTATAAGTAGCCTGCACAGGTATAAAATGTGCTGATTTACTAAATTTTTCCATCACCACCATGATGGAGTGGTTATTTTTCCTTGTCTTGGGTAAACATGTTATGAAGTCCTTAGAAATGGTTTCCCACTTCCATTCCGGAATGGGTAATGGTTTTAATAACCCCACAGGGTGTTGGCGTTCTGCCTTTATTTGTTGACACTCTAAACAATGTGCCAAATACTAAGCCACATCTTTTTGCATACCCAGCCAGTAATATTCTTTTGGGTGTGTCGCTATCATTTTCTAGTATCCGGGGTGTCCAACATAATGGCTTTTATGAAATTCATCCAAAATTCAGTTTTTAATGCAAGCATTCAATTCATTTGAAGTGTAATTATTGCATTCGATCATATAGGTTATTTGTATCAAGTTATTCTAATAAATGTTTTCTGTGTTCAATAATTTATAGACGTACAAACACAAACAAACAAACCAATACATTACATAAAATAAAAACATAAACATCTAAAATTATATCATCAGAAAATATGGATTTGTAACTAATTATCAATATATATTGATTAAAAATACTTCCCAAAGATGAATTGACTAATGATACTTAAAAAAATCCATAGCCATTCATGATGTTATGGTCATTTGCAAAAATGAATGAAATTTTGTTAAACTAAATGCTAATTTGAACATATATAGTTTAATACACATTCAATTAATTGGGACTGTAATTCTTGCATATTATATTTTATGTGTGTAAAATCATCATAAAGGTATGAAGTCAATAGGAAATTTGGGCAATGACCTTCCATATGGGATATTCTAATAAAAGCCTTTCTTGTGTTTTAAAATTATACACAAACAAGAGCATAAACAAAGAAACACATACATTTCATAAAATAAAAACACAAACATTTAAAATTCTATAATCATAAAACATCTGTAAGTAATTATAAAAATCATATTAATTAAAAACATTTATAAATAATTGTGCGTTAAATATTGGTGCTTACAAAACTTCAAATTCATTCATGATGTTGAAAAAATAATATTTTATTAAATTAAACAACAAATTACATATTAATAAGTTAATATATAGATTCTACGCATTCTAAAAGTAATTATTGTCTATGACATCACATGTGTTAAAATATTATACACAAACAAACAAACAAAGGTGCAACAAAGAAATACATAGCATCAAATAAAACCACATACATTTAAAATTCTGTCATAAAAAAACATCAATTTTAAAATTATTTTTTAAAGTTTATGTTTATTTTGTTTGTATTTATCATCGATCATTAGTGCCATTTGATATATTTTTAATTTTAAATTGAATGATTGTGGTTAAAAGAATATTCATGTTCATAGTCACCTCTGATATTGTGATTATATGTATTTGTTGAAAAGTATATCTTGATTAAAAGAAATCATGAAAACTTGTGATTTTCAAACATACAAAAACTGGTGATGATTCTTACAAGGAAAATTCATAGTCATTGTTACTTGTGGTATTATCGTGGTCATTTGTATCTATAAAATTTATTGACTAAAAATATTTGTGATTTTTTTCTTTTATACTAAATAGATTTAACAAGTTATAAACTCGATCCATTTTGCACCATAAAATAACAATTAACTAATACACTAATTATGAACTCATGATGATTGAATTAAATAAAAAAATTGATTAAAATGTCAGATAAGAATATATTAATGAAAAAATAAAATTAAAGATTGAGAAGGGAACAATGTCAAGAGGACGAGTTCATTGTGATGGCTAGGGTTTCTCTGTCTTTTTGCTTTCCTTATGTGATCGGGTCTCTTTAGACATCAAATCCACCTTTTGTATCATCACTAGGGCATGATCTCACCACTCACAGGTATAATAATTAAGTTTTTGAATGGAGTGAATATTAGTTTCGATCACCTATGCGGAGATGGAGTCTGATAGCCTGGGTTGTTGGTAGTATCATTCACTAGGCTATTGTGCAGAGTATATGCTCACCCCGTATGTACATGATGGCATAGAAGGAAGCAAAGGGTGTCACACTCATGAGTTGGGAATGGACCTATGTAGGGTTAAGGTGACTCTGGAGTAGAAATATTATAACTTCTTGCTATTAGTCACAAGAGAAATATCGGTCAGATCTGAAGGAAATTTTTTGGCTATAGAAGTGAATATTCCACCCCAAGCACTTCATTTTTTAGATCTGTTGCTAAATATCTCGAACCTGGTTATTCTCAATCCCCTGATCACAATAGGTTGTCAAAATGGAGTAGTAGCATTAGATCTAGAGAGTTTTCTTCACTTTTTTCCAGATCAGAATCTTCCTCCATCAAAGTGGGTGAGCTCAGTGGTTTGACCATCGCTTATGAAGTCAATATTTCCACAAAAATCCCTCTCACTCTTTTTAGCTTGACTATTATCCATTGATTAGACTTCAGATCTATGTGACTCTCAATTATGGGCTCTCAATTTGGTAGCCTTCCAATATTTTTATCAAATCCCCAGATGGAAAATCAATATTATTTTGGGTTTGGGCCACAGATCACTTCAAACAATAATAGCGCAAGATCATGCACACTTTGGGTATCCTCATGATCCTAAAAAGTCTAATATTTGGTGGAAAATCCATGCAATATGATGTGATGTTGCAATATTATAACATCCTCCTATCATCCACCATCGTATTGAACATGAGGCTTCGGGGAGGATCACCTCGACCAAGAAATTCAAAGGGCATATGGGGAATATCTAGATTTATTATTAATAAAGGAAAGAAATCAAATGAAGGGAAAGTTAATGGAGGCTTTTCATTCGTAGATATCCTCAAAGGAAAATTTGTTGCCTCAACAATACCATATTAGACACACAATATACCCAACCCCTACATAGTGGAACAACTAAACCAAATCCCAGTAATGACTATAGATCTACCATAACAAATGATTTGTGTATGACATATGAATTTCAACCAGTACCATCGAGATTCAACAGTTTTTGGCTAAAAAAAGTGGATCTCTTCCATTGGATATTCACAAATTGGACAATAAATTGTGAGATTCAGATTTTTTTCAAGGGGTTTTTTCTTAGTAAAATTTACAATGTGAGAGGATTTTGAATATATATTGCAAGAGGGTCCATGGTTTTGGGCCTCTGTGGGACTTTTTGTCACGCCTTGGTTCTTAGATTTTGATGGCCATATAATGGTGGTATCTAGAATGTCGGTTTGGGTTAGATTGTATAATCTACCACTACATTTTTGGCCCCATAAAGTGATAGAAGCCATTGGGAACATATTACAGTGATACATAAAGAAATATACAAAAATATTTAAGGAGAAAATCTACACAATCAGACAATTATTCAACTTAGTCAAGGATCCCATAAACCCTAACCTTCAAAAAGGTGTTTATGTGATTCCTTGCTCATGTGGTAAGAAATACATAGGTGAAACATGTAGGTCTTTTAATATTAGAATTAAATAACACATCGTCGTCTTAAGCAGAGAAAGGAACTCAAAATTGGCCTTAGCAAAACATGTTCACTATTACTCTCATTACATCTACATGGAAGAATTCAAACTGGTTAAAAAACGCGACCAGTATCTTAAAAGGAAAATCGAAGAAGCCATTGAAATAGAAAAAATGAAGAACAACTTGAACCGGGGTGGTGGATTAAAACTAAGAAACGCCTATAAACCTTTACTTGAAATATTAAAAAATCAATAATTAAGTCATGCCCTTTAAAATAACCTATTCCCCCCCTCTTAAAAAAATAGTATAATAAATAACAAAAACATCAATTATATAACATCCTCCATAAACACTAAAACAATTAACAAATATAAACAGAAATTAGTAAATGAGTACTTCACATATAATCATTTGATAATATTAATATATAACTAAAAAAATGCATGTAATCATGATTACTCAAATCTAAAAAATTACAAATTAACTCTAGGAATTATAGATGATATTATAGCAAAATAACTCACCAAATTTGTAAGGATTAATTAATTAATTAATCAAATAAAACAAATTAATCAAATAAAATA